>BPTQ01000006.1:82155023-82175716 GCA_019973895.1 Chrysanthemum seticuspe | reverse complement strand
CAATCCACTTAATCATACATCAATGTATTCCAACCCATATATGCCAAACAATATTTTCCAAGCATTTTGAACCCTTTCAATCATTATATAAGCAACAAACATATATTATCATAGAAAATCGAACCTAAGCGAGAGAGTCAAGTAATCACACCACACGAGAACGAGAGAATCTGGATATGAAGATAAGTTAGACACTAGACACAAAAACTTAAGAGAGCAAAGATAGGGGAAACGAGTCAAACCTTTTGCTAGGTCGCTAAGATGAGAAGATAAAACGAGAGAGAAAGAGAGAAAAAAAACTTTATGAAAAAATGGTAACACGCTATAGGGTAATACGCTAGGGGTATACCAAGTAACTATGATGATATGACACAATTGGTCCTTGTGGTTTTAACGTGAGGTAGGGTAAGTCGCTAGTGTAGCATAACTTTCACTATATGACAAGTTTTGTCCCTATGGTATTAACTAATGAGTGGTAATAATATGCTAACACGGATAAGACAACATCTCTAGCATTGATTATTACACTGATCATCATGAATCAATTCAACATTTCAACACATAGGCAGTTACAACGAAGGCACACACTGAAAATCTCCTGAGCAAGATACAATCACAGCCTATAACAGGGAGAAACCCTTTCCCAGATATTTCAAAAGTATAATCAGTTAGTCACACAAGCAGGAAACCACCACATCATACAAATAAACAAGCATCATAACCAGCACATAAGCCAATGATATATAAAACTAATCTCCCCCTCAATCAATGTCATCAAAGAACATTGATTGATATTAACCAATCCCATTATACTACCAAGAATATATCTTTTGTTCGAACTTCATCTATGATCCCGTGCCATTATTGAATGACATTTCTAGGACCGTAGATGTTATCGATAACAAGGAGTATATTCATTATTAGATAAAAAATGATAAAAAAAATGATAAAGTTTTGAAAGGATTTTTTTTTAATTAAATTGATTTATACAAAAACATGGGAGAACGAGTCCTGATTCAAGATGAATAGGAGTCAAAGTAAGAAGTACATCAACTCTGGCAAGCTATAGCTCCTGAATGAGCTATGTTCATATCTGAGGGGAACCAAGTCATGAAGTTCCTGATTGAGTTGAGCATTGTACCTGAAAAAGACTGAGAGCACATTGTACTTGAAGCACATGTAGACTTGTTCATAGAAGGGTTAGTGACATGTTTAGTCTCACATTTAGATTCAACACAATATAATCCAGACGTATCATTAATGGGGATCCTATTAGGTTCTACAATCTTGAAAAGTTTACCTGTGGGAATTCACTTGAGGCATGATTTAGGAATGTAAGTTCGTTTAAGTCCTGTATACTTAAATAATCTGCCAGTGGGAATCCATTTGAAGCCACAGTGAGATGAACTAAATGAGTGCACACCCTTGTTTTGACTATTTGTCTTTTTGTGATCAGAGAATTTCTTAGGGGATTGAACTGTCAGACTATGTTTTGTATGATACCTAGTTAAGCTTACAGCATTTCTGATTTGTGGGTGATGTTCATTAGTCCTATGCTTGGGATTCATCACGTCTGAACTAGGTAATGAAGTGACTGGTTTTGACAAAACAGACTTGTTATCAACTTGGGAAGTAAGCTTAGATTTCAATGGTTTAGCTCTTTCAGACCTAAAGGCATTAGGTTGTTTAATAACTGTTCGTTTCAAGTGGTTCTGAACCGTTGACTTTCCCAAAGTTGAAGGTTTTGCAAACTTAGTGTTCATCTTATTTCCAGCATACTTCCTGAGCTCATTTTTTAGGGCAACAATATTGAAGCTCTTATCCTGAATTTGTGCTTTGAGGTCATCAATATCTTTCATCAAGAGATTAGATTGATTGACTAAATTAGAGTTTGTTTCCTCAAGGTTCTTTTTTAACTGCTCATTTTCTCTTAGAAGGTTGGACACACATAGAGCTAGTTCAGAATTCCTAGATTCTAGTGTATCATTCATCTCATGACAGTCATAATTCTGGGCTTCTGAAAGAAGAGATTTCAGATTTCTTATGGTTGAATCTTTGTCCTGAATCTGGGATTTTAACTGATTAATTTCAAAAAATTCTCTAAATTCTGGAAGTTCCAGATTACTACACTGTTTTTTTGCATAAAACATTTCATCCTTATGTTGTATTTCAATTTGCAAAGAGATACAGTGTTTTTCAAGAATTGAAAATTTGTTTGAAAGCTCATCATATACCCTTTTTTCAATCATGTTACTTGCATTAGATTCAGACAAAACAACGATTGATTCCACATTGTTATGTTCAGGGTAAGAGTCTTGTACCTTTTTGTGAGAATTAGTGTGATCAGATAAGTGTACCTTGTCGATTGATACCTTTTCTGACTCTGAGAATTTGAGATCAGTGTTGTTCTCTTCATCCTTTTCCATCACAGCTGAGATTCTGCAAACAGTGTCTTCTGCTGGTTCAATTGGAATGAAGCATGACACGTCATCATTGTTCCATGGACACTCTTGACACTCGTTCAATTCCTTCAGCTTGTTATTCTCTTTAGCAGCTTCCTCAATGTATGTTTCCATATTACACATAAGTTGAATAAATGAGTTTCTGAACTCATGAATTTCCATTCCCGTGTGTTTCTTGAAAGACATTCCAGTCATGATATCATCAAAATCTGAGGAGTATTCTTCCCGGATAAGTGGTTGAAATTGGTTGATGATGGTTTGGAGAGCAGCATGAGAATCATCAGATGAGATCTTTTCTTTGTTAATTTGAAACCTCAGTCGTTCTAAGTTGAGCAAAACAGTTCTTGTTAAAGTGGGAAAATCCTGACGAAGAATGGCACAACTTGTTCGATCCATGGTTGTTGATAAGAGTAATTTGAGAAGCTGACTGAGATGTTGAAACGGCTCACTGGTGCATTCCACATTCTTAGTATCATCTGAAGATATTAAGAGTGACTTATTTGAGTTATTCTGATTGATCGATACTGAGTCATTAAGTGTGAGGTCTTCAGATGGGCATTCTGTTTCACTATTCTGTGTTGTGTCATAGAGAGCAAGTACTTTGGTGATTAAAGAATCCGTGATGACTGACATTGTGTTATTATGAATTACTCCCCAAGTCTCTAGAGAATTTAGAATCAATTCGCTACCAACTAAATAGTACTAATCCCAAGTCGCTAGAAAATACTACACCAAATCGCCAACTCTAATTCGCCACCATGCTAAGTCGCTAGCTTTCCAATTCGCTAGCTAGATGTAAGTTGCTAGGTGGTAACTCGCTAACGCTCAAGTCGCTACAAAAATTCAGCAGTAATTCGCTACTCAAGTCGCCAACAATGCAAGTCGCTAAAGAGCAACTCGCTACAGACCAAGTCGCTACCACAAGTCGCTATCCGTAGTGGAGAGTCCACTACTTGTACTTTAACTCGCTAGATCTAACTTGCTAGTTTTAACACTGTAAGTCGCTACAAAACCGTGAAGCAAGTCGCTACCAAGAAACTATTCCGAGAGCTAAGTCGCTAGCTTGAAAAACCAAATAAACTTCACTTTTCAATCCAAAAACAACCCAACCAATATGATTCAATCATACCAAATGAAAACCTAAACACTTTTGATGATTCTAAACATAAAAGTACCAACAAAATTCAAACTTTAACACAAGAGATCAACCAAATGATGCAAAAACCACTAAACTTTTTCAAACTCAAAAACCACCTAAAAACCACTATAAATCCAAAGATGTGCAAGATATGATCTAACCATGGCTCTTGATACCAATTGTAAGATATAAAATTTTCACATACACATCATAACATTAACACAATGAGCACTTAGATGGTTTTAGAGAGAGAAAGAGTGGGACATTCTAGTGAGAGAAACTTGTGGAATATTAGATTATCCAAAGAACATCCAACCCTCTACCTTGCAAGGTAGAGGGTATTTATAGGTTACAAACTAAACGACCTCCTGACGGCCAGTGGATCAGGGATACAGTGGGTAAAGACCCGACCTTCTTCCACGGTGTTGCACTATACTATTTTACGCTACTAACTAACTACATAAACCGTAACTAATGACCAATCTACGAGCTAACTTATGCTAGATAATAGTTGGGGTGACCGACTCTTTCAACACTGGAATTTTCTAATTCCTAACACTCTAGACTCAATTTGTGCATATTTGGTTCCTGTGCCGGAGACTAGGGAGAGGGTCTCCTTCTTCAATATCAACAATCTCTAAGAGAAAGTCGATAGATTATGTAGGTTTCCCGTGAGAATAAAACAAGCCCTTTTAAGAGGAACTTGAGTGGTTTGGGAAGTTGTAGTGCAGAGCGTCACTGGGTCCATGACGTCTTGTCTTCAATACCGATGTTACCATCAGTAGCATATGAATTGTACCCGGTTTCTGCCCTATGGTTGAATAAATGGAGGGCTATTTCTTTTCACCATTTTCTCATTCAATTCTTTTTCATTCTTCAACCCCTTCAGTGCTTACCGAGACTTCATAGCTAGAACCTTGTTGGGTTTGTTCCAGTACTAGCTCTGTCTCAGTCCGCACTCTTCCCATATCTCATTTTTCTCCTTTTATCATCATACCTAAGGACTTCTACACTAACTAGTGGATTGTCCCTGGGTAGATCCCTTCGGTTCTGGAGGATCATGGGACCACAACCTAACCTTATCATCTTTATATCACCATGCATAAAGCATTTTGTATCTCAATTGTTTTGATAATTTTATAAATGCTCCCCCTCAACATGTGCATATAATTCAGAAATTGTTTTAGCATATAGAGGCAAGAGATCTTTGAAATCATTAGATTAAGAATGACAGGTCCAATCTTTTTATTAACATTTTCTAAAATGATCATCCTCACTTCCTAATCAATTTGTGTAGATAAAACATTTTAAGGAAGGATGAGGTTTTCACAAGTTTGCTCCCCCTCAATATGTGCCTCGAAACATGAAAGAGTTTGCACATATTAGAGGGAACCTGCACTTAGAGATAATTCAGTCACGTTTCAATAATTTGAGGTTTAAAATAGATGATCCCCCTCAACATGTGCATGGAAAATTTGAAATCGTTTGTCACATGTGGGGAGGAGAGCTTGTACACCCTTATAAAACCATTTATCGAATTATCAGTTTAAATCTAATTTAAATCACAAATTCTCCCCCGATCACAATTTTCAAATCATTCGAGATTTGTGATCGCTTGTGGATTTAAATTGATTTTGAAAGCTTTTAAGGAGAATTGTGACTTGATTATGAAAACGTTTTAACTGATAAGGATCGAATTTTGAGACTTTAGACTCCAAAGATTAAACATGCTTGAATATCTTTTGAAAACTTAATAATAACCACGGTCTGGTACCATTGTTTGAAAAATACACTTTTTAATTTAATTGAAAAATCATTCTCCCCCACAATCAATGACATAAATTGTTGATTGAGAGATAGATATTTATGACAACTGTTAAGTTCAGATGATTTTCAAAAATAGAGTCCGAGTAATTTTTCAAAGCAATTAGTTTTCATTAGATAGTAAGAAATTGTATTTATAGAATCAGAGCATGAGATTTGAAAAACCAGATATAGCATGGCTCTGTTCTTTCTTTGAAAATGGGTTACTGCCTGAAATAACAATAAACCACCATTTTTCTCCGCCTCATTTTTTTTAAACAAACACTATATGCATTCGAAGAACATCTAAAAACCCGTGACATTCTTTGAATGTCAGCACAAAGTCCGTAGATGATATCGAATAAGGAAAAACATGACATAATAACAATATTTTTGGAATTTTTCAAGATTTTATAATTTTTATGGATTTTTGAAAATTTTATATTTTTATATTTTCTTTTTGAGGGTTTTTGAAGTTTTGTATTTTGCTTTTTGAATAAATATATACAAGAGATAGATGAATAAAGACCTTTACTCCTCGTCTTCCTCTTGAAGACGCTTGAGTATTTCCGGTTGTAGACTCTTTAGACCAAGACGTGGAAGGATAAACTCAAAACGTTCTCTAGGAAGAGCTTTAGTGAAGATGTCTGCTAACTGGTATTCAGTCCTCACAAAATAGAGTTCCACCACACCTTTTTCCACTTGTTCCCTGATGAAATGATGTCGAATGTCGATATGCTTTGCTCTTGAGTGTTGAACATTGTTGCATGAGAGAGCAATAGCACTTTTATTATAACAGTACAGAGGGATTTTGTTGAATTCAAAGCCATAGTCAGATAATTGAGATCTCATCCATAGGATTTGAGCACAACAAGATGACATGGCTATGTATTCAGCCTCTGTAGAGGAAATAGAAGTACTCATTTGCTTCTTTGAAGACCAGCTCACAAGATTATCACCCAAAAACTGAGCACCTCCAGACGTACTTCGACGTGTATCTTGACAACCTGCATGATCAGCATCTGCATAGGCAGTTAGTGACATACCGGTGTCCTTCGGGTACCATAGTCCCATATTGATGGTTCCTTGGAGATATCGAAAGATCCGTTTAACCGCTTCAAGGTGCTTTTTAGTAGGCTTAGACTGATATCTAGCACACATGCACACAGCGAATAGGATGTCTGGTCTACTAGCTGTGAGGTACATCAGGGATCCAATCATACTACGATATTTCGTTTGATCTATCATGATCCCTGAGTGGTCCTCATCCAGCTTTGTTCGTTCAATCATGGGAGTGTCAACAGGGTCACTAGAATCAAATCCAAATTTCTTTAACATCTAATTTGCATATTTAGATTGATTTATGAAAATGCCTCCGGGACTTTGTGAAATTTGTAATCCCAAGAAAAATGACATTTGTCCCATCATTGACATTTAAAATTTGGAACCCATTTCATTTGAAAAACGATCACATTCATTGGGGTCAGTCGAGGCAAATATGATATCATCAACATAAATTTGAACGTGAATTAAATGTTTGCCTGACTTTCTGGTGAACAACGTTGGATCAACTGCTCCTTTGCTGAATCCGGTAGATAGAAGAAACTTTGATAGCATATCATACCATGCCCTCGGAGCTTGCATTAAACCATAAAGAGCCTTCTTCAAACGATAAACATGAGTAGGATGCTCTGGATTCACAAAGCCTTCAGGTTGGCTGACGTAGACGACCTCTTTAAGATCTCCGTTAAGAAATGCGGTTTTAACGTCCGTCTGATAAACAACCATGTTCTTGCTAGCAGCATTAGCCAAGAAGATTCTGATCGCCTCGATACGAGCAACTGGAGCAAAAGATTCCTCAAAGTCTATCCCTTCTTCTTGACGATAACCTTTAGCCACTAACCTAGCCTTATTTTTCAAAACATCACCATGCTCATCAAGCTTCACTTTGAAGATCCACTTAAGTGCAATGATCATAGCATAATCTGGAGCTGGTACTAATTCCCATACATCTAATCGATCAAACTCATGAATTTCATCTTGCATGGCATTGAACCAGCTTTTTTCATTCATAGCAGTTTTAACATCTTTAGGTTCGATCTTTGAGAGTACGGAATTAAAGAAGCACCATAAGGCATCAGTAGCAAGCTGTTTACGAGTGGATACTGGACGAGAAGGGTTTCCAATGATGTTATCCAATGGGTGATCATGTGTCCATTTTCTAAGATGTTCATGTGGTTGTGGTTGTGGAACTGAAGTAGCATAGTCGATGTTTCCTGATGAAGATGGTTCAGATGATGATTCAGGAGCAAATATATTTTCAAATGGAGCATCTTCGGGAGTAGCAAAGGGATTAACTTCATCCTGTGAATCAGAAGCATTTCCATGATGTACATTGGATGATTGAAGATTTGTTGATGAAACAGATTGATCAGCAGCAGGCGCTTCTTGGCTTAATGACATAGAAACTGAAGGATTGACTTCATTGACAGAGATAGAAGCAGCCTCTGTTGAAGGAGTTGACAATTCAGTAGCACTTGGCTCACAGTCTTCATCAAACATAGGATCAAACAATTTCTTCAAATCATCTTCAGATGGAGGTACATATGGAGTTGCTGGAGAAGAGTTTGGTACAAGAGATGAACCAATGGAACTGTTTTGAAGTGCGGGTCCTGAATTTGATTGTCCAGGAGCCATTTGACCGGTCAGCTCATCAAACGTAACGTGAATAGTTTTCATGATATTTCGGGTCCTCTTGTTGTAGATTCGGTATCCTTTTCTGTTTGGTGCATATCCTACAAAAACTCTAATGTCTGCCTTAGCTCTTAGTTTACCTAAATCTTGACCATCATTCGTAGGATAGCACAAAGCACCAAATACACGAAGGAATGAGAGATTAGGTTTTCTGTTGTGAACAAGTTCATATGGAGTTTTTCCATGAACAGTGTGAATCAGGGATCGATTTTGTGGGCTTCACCCCAGAGAAACATTGGAACCTTTGAGTAAATCAGCATTGTTCTTGTGGCTTCCACAAGAGTTCGATTTCGTCTTTCAACTACACCGTTCTGTTGAGGAGATCGTGGAACACTTCTTTGATGACTGATTCCCACACTTTCATAAAATTCACTAAGTTGTTTGTTAACAAACTCAGTTCCATTGTCTGTTCGGATGATTCTGACAGTTTAGTTAAGACGAACCTGCAGCTGTTTGATGAGTTTGATGATGATATCTGGAGTTTCATCCTTTGTCCTTAAGAACTTGACCCAGGTGAATCTAGAGTAATCATCAACCACAACTAACACATATTTCTTCCCAAAGATATTTTGCACTCTCATGGGTCCACATAAGTCCATGTGAATTGTATGAAGAACTTCTGTAACAGAGTTTGTAGGTTTGGGTTTATGGGCATACTTCTTGCTTTTTCCCAATTGGCATGCTGAACAAAGATGATCCTTTTCATACTTAAGTCTAGGTAAACCTACAACTAAGTCCTTTATGGAGAGATCATTGATGGTGCCGAAGTTCAAGTGATTGAGACGACGATGCCATAACCATGACTTTGTTTTTGAAGCCTTTGACAACAAGAAAATTGGAAAAGACTTCATCATATCATCGATAGAGATGGTGTATAGATTTGAAACACGTGTTCCTCTTAAAAGATCCTTACCATCAAGTTCTCTAACGAAACAGGTATGTTTTCTGAAGGCTACTTCTAGATCAGAATCGCAGAATTGACCAACAGAGAACAAGTTATGACCAAGACCTTCCACATAATACACTCTGGAGATAACACTTTCACCAACAACATAATCTCCATAGCCCATAATTGCACCGAAATGATCGTTTCTGAATCTAACAGTCCCGATGAATTTGCTCACGAAGTTCATGAGCCGCGACCGGTTTCCAGTCATATGCTTGGAACAGCCTGAGTCCAGGTACCACAGAACGATTTGAACGATCTGCAGTTGAACACAGACAAGAATGGATAACTGGATAATTGGGATCCCCATGCAAGAATGGGTTCCATTTGGTTAGTAACAGTGATTGGAACACCCACATCAGAAATAGAAACATTCATATCAGACATAGAAGCAATGGAATCATTATGAATAGATGCAGTACTAGTGTTCGTATTTGCCCTATTCAAAGTATGTTCACTTCTTAAGGGAATATTTCTACCAGTAGGCATCCATTTTTTAGAGGGCATTGTCTGATTAACCTTATGGCCAACAGGTATCCATTGATAGCCTATCTTACTAAATGTTCTTCCTGTGGGCTTCCACTGTTTTCTAACTTTCTTTCGCCTTTGCCTTTTTGCCTTCTTAGCATGATATTTTGCATTAACACTATTGACTGGGGATATGACAGCATTAGACAAAGCATTCACACCACATTCATGATTAGTAACAGAATTCAAGCAGACATCATTACAAGGTTTGCAAATAGTATCAGAATTCGAATTAATTACAGTACGCCTATGGCTAATACTAGAATCAACATGATTCGTTTTATTCGACTCAAACTTAAAGTTCCTAGGTTGATCTTCTACTTTCTTCCAATGCACATTCTTAGCTTGCGAGGTCCTATCATTCCTTGTATTGTCTTGAGACTTTGACCTGCTCGCTTTAATGTCACTGTTTACTCCTGTAGAGGGAATGGGAACATTAGTTGGTTTTGCTAATTTATGCATTTCCTGTTTAGATGTGTTGGGATCTGAACTATTTGAAGGCACATTAAAGTTCACTCTCTTAATAGTAGAAGTGCTGGGATTTGAACTCCTAGAGGGCACACTCGAGTTCACATTCTTAGCACTAACAGATTTGGAATCTGAACTACTTGAAGGCACACTAAGGTTCACGTTTACAACATTTGGCATTGAATGACTTGCATGCTTGGCACTAGGCATTGAACAAGGTATCAAGGAATTGACTTGCTCACCTAAGGTTTTAGGGCATATTGTAATTAAGCATTCTAGAAGTTCTTGAGATCGTTTGGCATATAAGCATGCATGACCAATTGCATTATCAAGTGGTTTCTCTAACTTATCCTCTTCTACAATCTCACGGAGACATTCTAGGTTGTCCTTAAGATATGAGAAATATGTTTGAATTGCCAATTTGTTATTCCTAAGATGAGGAGGAACATATTTCACAGACAAAGCATATTTATTACAGACATGCCCCTTTGAAGCACCATTCTCCCTATTGGTCATTGGCATTTTCCCTTTTACCTGACTCTTAAGATTCTCAATTTCCTTTTGCAACGAGGTTATTCTTTCTTTATTTTTGTTATGAGTGACTTTAATTGACTCAAATAAATCATTGAAATGACGTTTAACCTTTTCATTTTCTTCTAGAAAACTTTCATTTTCCTTTTGTAAGGCATTAACCAAGTTTTGAAGATGAAAATTTTGAGAATTCCGAGAATCTAAATGGGGAGGCATTTGGGAGCCAGTCATATTGTTCTGTTCACCCTTTAATTGAGAGATTTGGGCTTTCAACTTTCTGATCGTGTTACAGTGAGCTTGAATCTGTTCGTCACGTTTGTTTAGTTCAAAAACTGCATCAAACTCTGGAACATCCGAGGATATCTTGATGTTTGAGGTTTTAACATTTTCTTTAAGATGTTGATATTTTAGTTGCAAGTCAAAATGTTCAACTTCTAGCTTAGAAAAATGTTTTACCAAATTATCGTGATCATCCTGTTCAATATTATCACTTAGTTTAGAGTTTTTGATTTCAAGTTCAATGACACGATCATGGGAGACTTTCAACGCAACAGATAATTCATGAAATTGAGAAGCAGTAATAGAGCAATTAGTAGCAGTATAAAACACATCTTGAGAGATACATTCAGAGATCAGATTCTCATTTAAGGTATGCAAGTTCTTCCTCTCAATTTCATTATATTTTAATGCCCGCTCATAGTCACTAACTTCAATTATCATTGCATCAAATTCTTTTTTCATCCCTTTAATATCTGTATCCATCCCCTTTTTAAGACTCTCAAAGTGATCTTTTAATTGTTTAAAGAAAGGCATGACTTCAGTTGAATAACATTCTTTTGTTTGTTCAAAACCCCTTTCCCCTTCAGTTATCCCAGTGGGTGTGATTCTTTTCTTACAAGTTTTCACAAAATCAACAAATAATTGAAAGATCACATATTGACTGATTAAGGTCTTACTCTTAGTGGCAATAGTTCTAGGAACTAAATGCATTGGTGTATTGGGAGGATACACAGTCGCTGCAGGCATTCTCTTAAGGGGAGGGTTTGTATCAACAATATTTTCAGCTTTTTGCTTATCTAAGTCCTTTTTCCAAAACACTTGTTCAGGTGTTAACAAAGTTTGAGGCTTAAACTTGTTTAAGGAAATCCAATTTTCCTTTTTGTAATCATGGTGTTTGATCATTATGTTATTCTTTTTACATTCAGGATCATCTAGCTTCTTATTCATTTTCTCCCTAGATGCATCATCTAATTTTCTATCTTCCTCAGTGCACTCAACGCAACTAGGTTTCTTTCTAGGCTTAAGGATTTCATTACCATCATAAATTACATTTTGAGATGCTTTAGCTATCTTTCCGTACTCAGGGTTGGGTTTATCTATGATGGGAACATTATGCTTATCGCTTAAAACTCTACGCTTAGTGACCATGTGAGCAGTTTGAATGGTATTCCCTTGTACGTACAACTTATTTTCAAGCTTGTTTTTCAAGGTTTTTAGATTAGAAAAATCATTCAAAAGTTTTGATTCCTTAGCACAGAATTCTTGCTTAAGCATTTTAACATTTTCTTGAAGTTCTTGTTTTTGCTTAGCAGTTTTAGAAAGCTTTTCTTGTAAGGAGGTTAACTAACTTACTTTGTCTAATAGTTGTACGCATTTGGTCATCCATCTCCTGCTCACGAGTGGTTAACTCAAACTTAGCTCGTTGTTCATAAATAGCAACACGTTCTTTATAAGCATTAAGTTCAGAGATAACAGAATCATCAGGGGCACATGCAGTGTATTCATCAAAATCATAGTCATTGTTGACTGCAGAAGATGCATCACTTGGTACAACTTCACTTTCACTTTGTTTCACATATTGATCATGTTAGGAATTAAAATTCTAGGTATTAAAGAGTCGGTCACCTCAAGTATATGTAATCGTTAGAAAGCTCGTAGTCGTAGTTATTTTAAGTTAAGTAGTATTTAGTTAAGTAACACCGTGGAGGACGGACGGGTCTTTACCCACTGTATGCCTGATCCACAACCCGTTGTGTGGCGTTTTATGTAAGACTATAAATACTCTCTACCTCCCAAGGTAGAGAGTTGGAGCTCATAATAATATTTTCCTTTCTCTCACTATAGTTCCCAACTCTCTTCCACTCTCTCACTCGAACTTTCTCTCTAACATTCTTAAACGCATACTTTGATCATGGTTTAGAGTGTTTGTGAAATCCAATATCTTACAATTGGTATCAAGAGCCATGGTTTGATCACTCATCTTTCATGCTCTTTGTTTTGGTGGATTTCATAAGGTTTTTGGTGTATTAAGGGTTTAGGAGAGGTTGATTCATTTGAACAAATTCTAGTGTTAAAGTTTGAATTTTGCTTGTACTCTTGTGTTTAGGATCATCATATGTGTTTATGTTTTGAATTGGAAGGCTTAAATCATTGTGGTTTGGTTGTTTTGGATTGATAAAGTGGTTATTTTTTAAAGAAGGACGAAGCGAGTTGAGTCTCGGACTTGCTTTTCTTCAAAGCGAGTTGCTTAGTTATTTTATGCGAGTTGGTACATGCGACTTATCTGTTTAGCGAGTTGATCTTTATGCGACTTGGGTTCTAAGCGAGTTGTTTCTTTAAGCGACTTGAGATCTAAAGCGACTTGCTACTTAGCGAGTTGTAACGTTAGCGAGTTAACTTAAGCGACTTAGTGTTCAAGCGAGTTGATTGTATTGCGAGTTGAGACTAAAGCGAGTTGGCTATTTAGTGACTTGATTACTTAAGCGAGTTGAGTGTGTTGCGAGTTGATGCTAATGCGACTTGGCTATTGAGCGAGTTGACTGCTTATGCGAGTTGTGTGTTTAGCGACTTGTTCATTTAGACCTTTTTCTTCTTCGTGTTACATTTTTACGGTTGTTCTTTTGGTTTAGTAAAATCCCGTGAAAGAATCAATTTCCCGGTTTAATCAAAGAATAGTAAAATCCCCGTAGAGCTTGAAACATGTCTACAAACGTTCCGACTATCATCTCCACTGTTGCCGAGGATGTTCAAGCAGCTGGTTCAGATACTCGTCCACCCATGCTTGACAGAACTGACTACGACTCTTGGGCTCAACGAATTAGATTGTACTGTCTTGGAAAGGAAAATGGAGTCAACATTCTCAAATCCATTGATGAAGGACCGTATCGGGTTGAGACGACTAGAGATGTACTTGATACTGCTAAAGATGGAACTCTGATTTATGGAATGGACAGACCAAAAATGTATGATGAGCTTGATGATAAGGAGAAAAAGAGATTCGATGCTGATATCAGGGCTTCTAACATTGTTCTTCAAGGTCTTCCTAAAGACATCTACAAGCTGATCAATCACAACACCGATGCAAAGGCAGTATGGGATAATGTCAAGATGCTTCTCTCAGGTTCTGAATTAACTATGGAAGACAGAGAATCACAACTCTATGACGAATTTGAACACTTCAAGATGAAACCAGATGAGAGTGTCTATGAGTACTATGTGAGATTTCACAAGCTGGTGAATGATATGAGGAACATCAGAATGACTATGCCTAACATTCAGCTGAACTCAAAATTTGTGAACAACATGAATCCCGAATGGCACAAGTTTGTTACTTCTGTGAAGCTCACTAAAGGATTGAAGAATACGAATTATGAGCAACTCTATGCCTTCCTTCTTCAGAATGAGAGACATGCCATGTTTGAAAAGATGATTCTTAATCAGTTCAAAACCAACCAGGGAGAGACTAGCTCATCTAATGACTCAACTGCTTTCTACTCAAACATCGGAATCACAACCAAAGTCTCACAAGTCATACCCATGGGTAATGGTAATCACAAACTCATTCCTGATCCTATGTTCAAACAAGCTGATGCTGATGCACACGTGGGTAACATCATTAATCAACTAGATCTTCTGATTAGTCAAAACATGAATTCTCTCCCACAAACCAACAACAACCTCAGAACAGCATCTAACCCACACAATCAAGCTACTGTTAAAGATGGGAGGATCGTGGTGCAACCAGTTCAGGAAAGACAGTATGATCAGGGAAGAGGTGGAGCTGGTAGAGGTTATGTTGGTAATCAGAATCGAGGAAGGAATGGTAATCAAGGTCAAGCTAAGCCGATCAAATGTTATAACTGTGGGGGTGAGGGACACATTGCAAGGAACTGCACATCTCCAAAACGTCCACAGAATGCTGATTACTTCAGAGATAAGATGCTGCTTGTACAAGCTCAGGATAATGGTGCTGCTTTGGATGAAGAGGAACTATTGTTTCTTGCTGAGGGCAATGCCAAGACCTATGATGCAGATGTGGATGAGCAGCCTATTCAGGAGATAGGTCACAATCATCAGAATGCTTTTCAAGTCGCTGATTGTGATGCATACGACTCTGATGTGGATGATGGACCTACTGCACACACAATTTTTATGGCTAGCATTTCTCCAATGGTTTCTCCCAAGGTCTCATCTTCGCCACAAGCTGGCCCATCCAAAGACAAACTCATCTCAGAGGTATTAAAACTATACGATGATGCTGATGTGCAAAAGATGCATGACAAAGTACAAGTAACTGAAACTATTGTATCAAATATTGAAAATAT
The DNA here is from genome assembly GCA_019973895.1 of Chrysanthemum seticuspe. Taxonomy (NCBI): domain Eukaryota; kingdom Viridiplantae; phylum Streptophyta; class Magnoliopsida; order Asterales; family Asteraceae; genus Chrysanthemum; species Chrysanthemum seticuspe. The sequence goes on along the minus strand of BPTQ01000006.1, from coordinate 82,160,482 downwards.
GGGTAATATCAATGTTGTCCCATATGATCAATATGTGGAACAAAGTGAAAGTGAAGTTGTACCAAGTGATGCATCTTCTGCAGTCAACAATGACTATATCTTTGATGAATACACTGCATGTGCCCCTGATGATTCTGTAATTTCTGAACTAAATGCCTATAAAGAACGTGTTGCTATTTATGAACAACGTGCAAAATTTGAGTTGACCACTCGTGAGCAGAAAATGGATGACCAAGTGCGTACAATCATTAGAAAAAGTAATTTTCGAGAAGAAGTATTAAAACAAGAGTTAAATTCCTTGCAAGAAAAGCTTTCTAAAACTGCTAAGCAAAAACAAGAACTTCAAGAAAATGTGAAAATGCTTAAGCAAGAATTTAATACAAAGGAATCAAAACTCTTGAAAGATTTTTCTAATCTGAAAACTTTGAAAAACAAACTTGAAAACAAGTTGTACATACAAGGGAACACCATTCAGACTGCTCACATGATCACTAAGCATAGAGTCTTAAGCGATAAGCATAGCATTCCCCTTATTGAGGAACCAAATCCAGAGGTTATTAAAAAGGCTAGAAATGCTCATAAGGTTCTTTATGATGGCAATGAAATCCTTAAACCTAGACAGAAACCTAGTTGCGTTGAGTGCACTGAGGAAGATAAGAAATCAGACGAAGTCACTAGGGAAAAGACGAACAAGAAATTAGATGATCCTAAATGTAAAGAGAAGAAAATAAAGATCACACCCCATGATTACAAGAAGGAAAACTGGATTTCCTTGAACAAGTTTAAGCCTCAGACATTGTTGACTCCCGAACAAGTTTTTTGGAAAATAGATTTAGATAAGCAGAAAGCTGAAAATATTGTTGAAACAAACCCTCCCCTTTGGAAAATGCCTAGAGCGACTGTGTATCCTCCTAATACACCAATGCATCTTGTTCCTAGAACAATTGCCACTAATAGCAAGACCTTAATTAGCCAATATGTTATCTTTCAACTATTTGTTGATTTTGAGAAAACTTGCAAGAAAAGGATCACACCCACTGGTATAACTGAAGGAGAAAGGGGTTTTGAGCAAATGAAAGAATGTTATTTAACTGAGGTCATTCCTTTCTTTAAACTTCTAAAAGATCACTTTGAGAGTCTTAAAAAGGGGATAGATACTGATATTAAGGGAATGGAAAAGGAATTTGATGCAATGATAGTTGAGGTTAGTGACTATGAGTGAGCACTAAAATATAATGAGATTGAGAGGAAGAACTTGCATACACTAAATGAGAACCTGATTTCTGAATGTATTGCTCAAGATGTGTTCTACACTGCTACTAACTGTTCTATTACTGCTTCTCGATTCCATGAACTGTCTGTTGCTTTGAAAGTCTCTCATGATCGTGTCATTGAGCTTGAAAAAACTAATTCTGAACTAAATGAGAAAATTGAACTGGATGATCACGACAATTTGGTTAAACATTTTTCTAAACTAGAAGTTGAGCATTTTAATTTACAACTAAAATATCAACATCTTAAAGAAAATGTCAAAACTTCAAATATCAAGACATCCTCAGATGCTCCAGAGTTTGATGCAGTTTTTCAAATTAACAAACGTGATGAACAGATTCAAGCTCATTGCAACACGATCAAAAAATTGAAAGTCCAAATCTCTCAATTAAAGGGTCAAACGAACAATGTGACTGGTCCCCAAATGCCTCCTCCTTTAGATTCTCAGAATTCTCAAAACTTTCATCTTCAAAACTTAGTAAATGCTTTACAAAAGGAAAATGAGGCTTTTCTTGAAGAAAATGAAAAGGTTAAACGTCATTTCAATGAATTATTTGAATCTATAAAGGTCACTCATAACAAAAATAACGAAACGGTAGCCTCGTTACAAAAAGAAATTGAGAATCTAAAGAGTCAGGTAAAAGGAAAGATGCCAATGACCAATGGGGAGAATGGTGTATCAAAGGTACATGTCTGTAATAAATATGCTTTGTCTGTGAAATATGTTCCTCCTCATCTTAGGAATAACAAACTTGCTATTCAAACATATTTCTCAAACCTTAAGGACAACCTAGAATGTCTCCGTGAGATTGTAGAAGAGGATAAGTTAGAGAAACCAGATGATAATGCAATTGGCCATGCATGCTTATATGCCAAACGATCTCAAGAACTTCTAGAATGCCTAATTACAATATGCCCTAAAACCTTAGGTGAGCAAGTCAATCCCTTGATACCGTGTTCTATGCCTAGTGCCAAGCATGCAAGTCACTCAATGCCAAATGTTATGAATGTGAACCCTAATGTGCCTTCAAGTAGTTCAGATTTCAAATCTGTTAGTGCTAAGAATGTGAACTCGAGTGTGCACTCTAGGTGTTCAAATCCCAGCTATTCAAGTGTTAAAAAAGTTAATCTTAGTGTGCCTGCATGTAGCTCAGATCCCATCACATCTAAACAGGTAAAGCAAATAGTAGCCAAACCAACTAATGTTCCCATTCCCTCTACAGGAGTAATCAGTGACATTAAAGCAAGCAGGTCATAGTCTCAAGACAATACAAGGAAGGACACGACCTCGCAAGCTAAGAATGTGCATTGGAAGAAAGTAGAAGACCTACCTAGGAACTTTAAGTTTGAGCCGAATAAAACGAATCGTGTTGATTCTAGTATTAGCCATAGGCGTACTGTAATTAATTCGAATTCTGATACTATTTGCAAACCTTGTATTAATGTATGCTTGAATTCTGTTTCTAATCATGAATGTGGTGTTAATGTTTTGCCTAATGATGTTAATTGTCCAATTAATATTGTTAATGCTAAAAATCATGCTAAGAAGGCTAAAAGGCAAAAACGAAAGAAAGTTAGAAAACAGTGGAAACCCACAGGAAGAACATTTAGTAAGATAGGCTATTATTGGATACCTGTTGGTCGTAAGACTAATCAGACAATGCCCACTAGAAAATGGATACCTACTGGTAGATCTATTCCCTTAAGAAGTGAGCACACTCTGAACAGGGCTAATACAGACACTAGTACTGCATCTATTCACAATGATTCCATTACCCTATTTTCTAATATGAATGCTTCTATTTCTGATGTGGGTGTTCCAACCAGTGTTACTAACCAAATGGAACCCATTCTTGCATGTGGATCCCAATTATCCAGTTATCCATTCTTGTCTGTGTTCAACTACAGATCGTTCAAATCGTTCTGTGGTACCTGGACTCAGGCTGTTCCAAGCATATGACTGGCGACCGGTCACGGCTCATGAACTTCGTGAGCAAATTCATCAGGACAGTTAGATTCGGAAATGATCATTTCGGTGCAATTATGGGTTATGGTGATTATGTTGTGGGTGATAGTGTCATCTCTAGAGTATACTATGTGGAAGGTCTTGGTCATAATCTATTCTCTGTTGGTCAATTCTGTGATTCTGATCTAGAAGTAGCCTTCAGAAAACATACTTGTTTTGTTAGAGAACTTGATGGTAAGGAATTGTTACGAGGAACTCGTGGTTCAAATCTTTACACCATCTCTATTGAGGATATGATGAAGTATTCTCCAATTTGCTTGATGTCAAAGGCTTCTAAAACAAAGTCATGGTTATGGCATCGTCGTCTCAATCACCTGAACTTCAGCACCATCAATGATCTCACCAGAAAGGACTTAGTTGTAGGGTTACCTGGACTCAAGTACGAAAAGGATCATCTTTGTTCAGCATGTCAATTGGGAAAAAGCAAGAAGTATGCCCATAAACCAAAACCTACTAACTCTGTCACAGAAGTTCTTCATATGATTCATATGGATTTATGTGGACCAATGAGGGTGCAGAACATCTTTGGGAAGAAATATGTGTTAGTTGTGGTTGATGATTACTCTAGATTCACCTGGGTCAAGTTCTTAAGGACAAAGGATGAAACTCCTGATATCATCATCAAACTCATCAAACAGTTGCAGGTTCGACTTAACAAAACCGTCAGAATTATCAGAACAGACAATGGAACTGAGTTTGTCAACAAACAACTTAGTGAATTTTATGAAAGCGTTGGAATCAGCCATCAAAGAAGTGTTCCACGAACTCCTCAACAGAACGGTGTAGTTGAAAGACGAAATCGAACTCTTGTAGAAGCCGCTAGAACAATGCTGATTTACTCAAAGGTTCCAATGTTTCTCTGGGCTGAAGCTATTGCCACTGCATGCTACACACAAAATCGTTCCCTGATTCACACTGTTCATGGAAAAACTCCATATGAACTTGTCCACAACAGAAAACCTAATCTCTCTTTCCTTCGTGTGTTTGGTGCATTGTGTTATCCAACTAATGAGGGTCAAGACTTAGGCAAACTTAGAGCTAAAGCAGACATTGGAGTTTTTGTAGGGTATGCACCAAACAAAAAGGGATACCGAATCTACAACAAAAGAACCCGAAATATCATGGAAACAATTCACGTTACGTTTGATGAGCTGACCGGTCAAACGGCTCCTGGACAATTCAGTTCAGGACCCGCACTTCAAAACAGTCCCATTGGTTCATCCCTTGTTCCAAACTCTTCTCAAGAAACACCATATGTACCTCCATCTGAAGATGATTTAAAGAAATTGTTTGATCCTATGTTTGATGAACTTTATGAGCCAAGCACTAATGAGGTGTCAATTTCTACAACAGAGGCTGCTCATATTCCTGAGAATGAAGTCAATCCCTCAGTCTCAATATCTTTAAGTCAAGAAGCGCCTGCTGCTGATCCTTCAGTCTCATCAACAAATTATCATTCTTCAAATGTACATCATGGAACTATTTCTGGCATCAATGATGAAGTTAATCCCTTTGCTACTCCTGAAGATGCTCCATTTGAAAACATATTTGCTCCTGAATCATCATCAGAACCATCTTCTTCAGGAGACATCAACTCTGCTACCTCAGTCCCTCAACAACTGCCACATGAACACCTTAGAAAATGGACTCACGATCATCTACTAGACAACATCATTGGAAATCCTTCTCGTCCGGTATCCACTCGTAAACAGCTTGCTACTGATGCATTCCGTAGTCATCGTTCGACAAATGCTCACCTATGGCCTGCTCTTCCTAAAGGATACTACAACAGATTACCTACTAGCACTCAGGTAAAAGACTCCACAAGTACACCATCAACAACTCCCTGACTCCATCGTCTCAGCTACAGAGGACTTCTTCTACCAAGACTACTACTAAGTCCTCGTTTATACAAAAATTTACCTCGTAGAAGTCCTCATCGTTTCCCTAATTGAAGTATTAACTACGGTCTTTGGCAAGGTAATACATGTAAACTTCTTACTACTAAACAACTACTCTGACTTCCTAGTCGTCGTCCACGTAGAACTGAATTTCTATAACTCTGACTCCCTAACTAAAGTAAGTGTCCTTATACTCGTCGGAGACAATATCCTTAGCTGTGGAGTAATCATGAACCCAGTATTTCAAGTAGTTTGTATCC
>BPTQ01000006.1:82143468-82154355 GCA_019973895.1 Chrysanthemum seticuspe | reverse complement strand
TGCTAGTAGACCAGACATCTTGTTCGCTGTTTGCATGTGTGCTAGATACCAGGCTAAGCCTACTAAAAAGCACCTTGAAGCGGTTAAACGGGTCTTTCGGTATCTCCAAGGAACCATCAACATGGGTCTTTGGTACCCGAAGGACACCGGTATGTCACTAACAGCCTATGCAGATGCTGATCATGCAGGGTGTCAAGATACTCGTCGAAGTACATCTGGAGGTGCTCAGTTTTTGGGTGATAAGCTTGTGAGCTGGTCTTCAAAGAAGCAAATGAGTACTTCTATTTCCTCTACAGAGGCTGAATACATAGCCATGTCATCTTGTTGTGCTCAAATCTTATGGATGAGATCTCAATTATCTGACTATGGCTTTGAATTCAACAAAATCCCTCTGTACTGTGACAATAAAAGTGCTATTGCTCTCTCATGCAACAACGTTCAACACTCAAGAGCAAAGCATATCGACATTCGACATCATTTCATCAGGGAACAAGTGGAAAAAGGTGTGGTGGAACTCTATTTTGTGAGGTCTGAATATCTGTTAGCAGACATCTTCACCAAAGCTCTTCCAAGAGAACGTTTTGAGTTCATACTTCCACGACTAGGCTTGAAAAGCCTTCAACCAGAAACACTCAAACGTCTTCAGGAGGAAGACAAGGAGTAAAGGTCTATCTTCATCTATCTCTTGTATATATCTATTCGAAAAACAAAATACAAAATTTTAAAACCCTCAAAAAATCAAACAGAAAAATATAAAACCTTCAAAATCCATAAAAATCTGAAAAAAATTCGAAAAATCTTCAAAAAAAAAAAATAAAATAAAAAAAAATTGTCAATTTGTTATGTTTTTCTCGGTTCGATAATATCTACGGTCTTTGTGCTGTCATTCAAAGAATGACACGGGACTTTAGATGTTTATCGAATTCTTAAAAAAAAATAATAATAAATAAAAAAAATAAAATAAAATAAAATAAAATAAATATTTTTGGGAGAAAGAGAAACAATGGTTTATTGTCATTTCAGACAGTAACCCGATTTTTCAAAGAAAGAACAGAGCCATGCTTTTTAATGTTTTTCAAGATTTGAGAATTTGTTTGAACATTCATCAAAAGCCTTTTTATCAACCAAATTCCATGCTCTGATTCTATTAACATGTTATCTGCTGAAAACAAATTGTTTTGAAAAATAACTCAGACTCTACTTTTGATAATCATCTGGACTTATTTGTCAAAATATCAATCTCTCAATCAACAACCTATGTCATTGATTGAGGGGGAGAATGATTTCAATTAAATTAAAAAGTTATTTGGCATTAAATTGTTTTCAAAAGATATTCATGCATGTTTTACCAATGGAGTTTAAAGTCTTAAAATCCGATCCTTATCAGTTAAAACGCTTTCATAATCAAGTCACAATTCTCCTTAAAAGCTGTCAAAATCTATTTAAATCAATAAGAGATCACAAATCTCAAATGATTTGATAATTGTGATCGGGGGAGAATGTGTGATTTAAATTGGATTTAATCTGATAATTCGGTAAATGGTTTTATAAGGATGTACATGCTATCCTTCCCACATGTGACAAACGATTTCAAATTTTCCATGCACATGTTGAGGGGGAGAATCTATCTTAAACCTATGATTTGAAACGTGATCACTTATCTCAATGTGCAGGTTCCCTCTAGTATGTGCAAAACTCTTTTCAAATCTCGAGGCACATATTGAGGGGGAGCTAAATTATGAAAATCTCATCCTTCCCCAAAATGCTTTATCTACTTGTCTTGATTAGGGAAGCGATGTTGATATTTTTTAGAAAATGGTAATCAAATAAGTTATTTCTTTCTCTTGCCTCCATGTGCAAAACGATTTCAAATATTTGATGCACATGTTGAGGGGGAGTTCTCGTTCTAAAAATATCAAAAACAATTCAGGTACAAAATGCTTTAATATTATATCACAAGTATCTGGAGTGATTCTCAAATGGTTTTCAATTGATTCCAATGGCAGATGAACAATACCAAATAGACCGACCAACTTTACTTTATGTACGGTGATATAAGGATGACAAGGTTAGGTATGTGTTCCCATGATCCGCCAGAACCTGAAGGATCTAACCAGGGACTATCCACTAGTTAGTGTAGAGTTCTTAGGTATGATGATAAAAGGAGAAAAATGAGATATGGGAAGAGTGCGGACTGAGACTGAACTAGTACTGGAATAACCCAACAAGGTTCTAGCTATGAAGTCTCGGTAAGCACTGAAGGGGTTGAAGAATTAAAAAGAATTGAATGAGAAAAGGGTGAAAACAAATAGCCCTCCATTTATTCAACCTTAGGGCAGAAACCAGGTTCAATTCATATGCTACTGATGGTAACATCGGTATTGAAGACAAGACGTCATGGACCCAGTGACGCACTGCACTTCAACTTTCCAAACCACTCAAGTTCCTCTTAAAAGGACTTGTTTCATTCTCACGGGGAACCGACATTATCTATCGACTTTCTCTTAGAGATTGTTGATATTGAAGAATGAGACCCTCTCCCTAGTCTCTGGCACATGATCCAAATATGCACAAATTGAGTCTAGAGCTACGAGATCATCAATAAATCTCATTAGGACACTTTCAATGAAGACTCTCTGTTTCACACAATGTGGAAAGAGAGATTATATCTTGAATCCTACGCATTATCCTTGTGGTTTTGCCAGAACATCCGAGTGATATGTGAACATATTCACAGTGAAGATGGAAAACCTTCTGGAGCCAACATCAAACAAGCTCCTGGTAGGTGGCATGTGAGATCTATTATATAGATCAACCATGTGACAACTGAACAGAAACAATGGGGCGATTCAATCTCTTGAATCAATCCTGGTTCAGGTTATGGATTGACGGATACCTTTGAAAAACCGGTCTATGTGCTTAAAAACTCTTTTCTTTAGCAAATCGACCGTGTACGGATATTTCAAATCAAAAGGTGTTTTATGATTGATAAATTGATGTTCATTAAAACCTTCGTTGTATTGCAAAAACAATTTCTATTGAGCAATACACGATTGTTTTTCAAATCTCTTTTCATCAATCAGTGGACTTAAATTCGCTGGTTCACTCACTCCGTGTTTTCTTCTTTGAGATGTTCCGGTTTGAGAACAACTAGAACAGCTGCGAAACCCTGTCAAGGAGATTCTTAGGAATCCTACCTGATCACAGGCAGTACTTGTACTGATCAACGGGGAACCGTGGGCCGTGTACCTCAATTCAACGAAAGTGATCAAAGACTCTTTCGTGTGCTTTATTGCTAACTGTATTATGCAGGTACATCCTACGTTTGCAGCTGATCAGAATGAAGCGGTCAATCCATAGCCGCATGCTCACACTACACATTCATCTCAAAAGAAATCATGATAAGTGCATCAATGACTCTGATATTTTCACTCCATGCTTCTGGTACGCTGCTGCCAATATCATGAATCAACGAAAGCTTCCGCTACTCTGATGAGAAGATATCATGATCGAGAATGTGAGCATGTCAGTCCGAAAGTCACAACATCACATAATACCAACACCACAATGGATGTCTCAGAGATTTTTGTTAGCCGATGGTCTCAAAAGCTGGCTCAAAATTATTATCACGTGGATCAGTAAAAGACCTCCACTTGGACTAACCAAACATGCAATGAGAAGAATCAATGACTACGAGCTTCGGAGCAAAGTACTACATCAAGAATGCAAGAACAATTTTTTTGCAATATCTGTTTGTATTCAATGTAATTTTAGTACATGATTGAGGTGACCTCCCTTAGGGGGAGATTGTTAGGAATTAAAATTCCAGGTATTAAAGAGTCGGTCACCTCAAGTATATGTAATCATTAGAAAGCTCGTAGTCGTAGTTATTTTAAGTTAAGTAGTATTTAGTTAAGTAACACCGTGGAGGACGGACGGGTCTTTACCCACTGTATGCCTGATCCACAGCCCGTTGTGTGGCGTTTTATGTAAGACTATAAATACTCTCTACCTCCCAAGGTAGAGAGTTGGAGCTCATAATAATATTTTCCTTTCTCTCACTATAGTTCCCAACTCTCTTCCACTCTCTCACTAGAACTTTCTCTCTAACATTCTTAAACGCATACTTTGATCATGGTTTAGAGTGTTTGTGAAATCCAATATCTTACAGATCATATGGGACAACATTGATATTACCCATATTTTCAATATTTGATTCAATAGTTTCAGTTGTTTGTACTTTGTCATGCATCTTTTGCACCTCAGCATCATCGTATAGTTTTAATACCTCTGAGATGAGTTTGTCTTTGGATGGGCCTGCTTGTGGTGAAGATGAGACCTTAGGAGAAACCATTGGAGAAATGCTAGCCATAAAAATTGTGTGTGCAGTAGGTCCATCATCCACATTAGAGTCGTATGCATTACAATCAGCGACTTGAAAGGCATTCTGATGATTGTGACCTATCTCCTGAGTTGGCTGCTCATCCACATCTGCATCATAGGTCTTGGCATTGCCCTCAGCAAGAAACAACTACTCCTTTTCATCCAAAGCAGCATCTTATCTCTGAAGTATTCTGCATTCTGTGGACGTTTTGGAGATGTGCAGTTCCTAGCAATGTGTCCTTCACCACCACAGTTGTAGCATTTGATTGGTTTAGCTTGTCCTTGATTTCCATTCCTTCCCTGATTCTGATTTGCTACATATCCTCTACCAGCTCCACCTCTTCCTTGTTCGTACTGCCTTTCTTGAACTGGCTGCACCATAACCTTCCCATCTCTGACAGTGGCTTGATTGTGTGGATTGGATGCAGTTCTGAGATTGTTGTTGGTGTGTGGAAGAGAGTTCATGTTTTGACTAATCAGGAGAGCCAGTTGATTAATGAAGTTTCCCACGTGTGCATCAGCATCAGCTTGTTTGAACATAGGATGAGGAATGAGTTTGTGATTACCATTACCCATAGGTATGACTTGAGATGCCTTGGTGGTAATACCAACATTGGTGTAGAAAGCTGTAGAATCATTAGGTGAGCTTGATTCTCCCTGATTGGTTTTGAACTGCTCCATAATCCTTTTCTCAAACATAACATGCCTCTCATTCTGAAGAAGGAAAGCATAGAGTTGCTCATAGTTAGTATTCTTCAATCCTTTGGTTAGCTTCACAGAGGTGACAAACTTGTGCCATTCGGGATTCATGTTGTTCACAAACTTTGAGTTCAGCTGAATGTTTGGCATGGTCATTTTGATGTTCCTCATATCGTTCACAAGCTTATGGAATCTCACATACTACTCATAGACACTCTCATCTGGTCTCATCTTGAAGTGCTCAAAGTCATCATATAGTTGTGATTCTCTGTCTTCAATAGTTAATTCAGAACCTGAGAGAAGCATCTCGACATTATCCCACACTGCCTTGGCTTCGGTGTTGTGATTGATCAGCTTGTAGATATCCTTTGGAAGACCTTGAAGTATGATGTTAGAAGCCCTGATATCAGCATCGAATCTCTTTTTCTCCTTATCATCGAGCTCATCATATGTCTTTGGTCTGTCTATTCCATATATCATTATTCCATCTGCAGCTGTATCAATTAAGTCTCTAGTAGTCTCAACCCGATAAGGTCCTTCATCGATTGACTTGAGAATGTTGACCCCATTTTCCTTTCCAAGACAGTACATTCTGATTCTTTGAGCCCATGAATCATAATCAGTTGTGTCAAGCATAGGTGGACGAGTATCTGACCCTGCTGCTTGAACGTCCTCAGCTACGAAAGAAACAATAATAGGAACGATGTTTGCCATGATTACAAGTTCTACGGGATTTTACAATTCTTTGATTAAACCGAGAAATTGATTCTTTCACGGGATTTTACTAAACCAAAAGAACAACCGTAAGAATGTATCATGAAGAAGTAACAAGTAGCAAAACACACAACTCGCTAAACAACCAACTCGCTCAAGGAGACAACTCGCTTAAGGAATCAACTCGCTAAATAGCTAAGTCGCATTAGCATCAACTCGCAACACTGTCAACATGCTTAATGGAACAAGTCGCTAAATAGCTAACTCGCTTTAGTATCAACTCGCAAGACACACAACTCGCTTAGAACCCAAGTCGCATGAAAATCAACTCGCTAAATAGCCAAGTCGCATATACTAACTCGCATACAGAAACAAAGCAACTCGCTTTGAAGAAAAACAAGTCCGAGACTCAACTCGCTTCGTCCTATCTTCACAAATAACCACTTTATCAATCAAAAACAACCAAACCACAATGATTTAAGCCTTCCAATTCAAAACATAAACACATATGATGATCCTAAACACAAAAGTACAAGCAAAATTCAAACTTTAACACTAGAATTTGTCCAAGTGAATCCAACTCTTCTAAACACTTAATACCCCAAAAACCTTATGAAATCCACCAAAACAAAGAGCATGAAAGATGAGTGATCAAACCATGGCTCTTGATACCAATTGTAAGATATAGGATTTCATAAACATACTAAACCATAATCCAAGTTGGCGTATAAAAGTGTTAGAGAGAGAAAGTTCTAGAGAGAGAAATGGAAGAGAGTTGGGAACTATGTGAAACAAAGAAAAATAGCATTGAAGCTCCAACCCTCTACCTTGGGAGGTAGAGGGTATTTATAGTATCTTACAAATAAACGCCACCTACGGGCTGTGGATCAGGCATACAGTGGGTAAAGACTCGTCCGTCCTCCACGGTGTTACTTAACAAACTACTAACTAACATATCATAACTACGACTATGATCTTTCTATTGAATGCTTATACTTGAGGTGACCAACTATTTAACGACTGAATTTTCTAATTCCTAACAGTTGTTGATATAGCTAGTGCCGTTTGTTTCTTAGAAAACCAAGACGTTAAACAACATCCCATGAAAATACATACCCCACTTGTACTTTTTCTATCAACGTAATCACCTGCATGGTGAGAATCTGCATATACAATTGTTTCTACTCCCGTGCCCTTTGGATACCATAATCCTAATTGTGTTGTACCCTTAATGTATCTAAATATCCTTTTTACGGCTTCTAGGTGTGATGTTTTAGGGTCTTCTTGAAACCTAGCACATAAGCAAACACTAAACATGATATCCGATCTACTTGCCGTGAGGTAGGGAAGGCTACCTATCATGCCACGATATTTGGTATTATCTACGGATTCTCCGTCTTCATCTTTTGTGAGTTTGGTGTCGGATGACATTGGAGTCCTAATAGGTTTTGACTCTTCTAGACCGAATTTCTTTAACATCTCCTTGATGTATTTAGATTGATTGAAGAAGATACCATCTTCTACTTGTTTTATTTGTAGACCAAGAAAGAAACTAAGTTCTCCCATCATACTCATCTCGAACTCGTCATGCATGATTTTAGAGAAATCATCACACATGTCTTGACAAGTGGATCCGAATATAATATCATCTACATATATTTGTACTATGATTATATGTGACTCTCTTTTCTTAGTAAAAAGTGTGTTGTCAACTAACCCCATGGTGTAGTTGTGTTTAACTAGAAATGACTAGAGTCTATCATACCAAGCTTTTGGAGCTTGTTTAAGACCGTAAAGAGCTTTCTTTAATTTATAAACATGTTTGGGTTTTTCAAAATCAATGAAGCCCGGAGGTTGAGCTACATATACTTCTTCATTTATGAAACCATTTAGAAAAGAGCTTTTGACATCCATTTGATAAAGCTTTAGATCATTAGCACAAGCATACGCAAGAAGTATTCTTATAGACTCTAATCTAGCCACGGGGGCATAGGTCTCATCAAAGTCTATTCCTTCTTGTTGGTTATACCCTTGAGCAACGAGTCTAGCTCTGTTCCTAGACACTACTTCGTTTGCATCTAATTTGTTTTTATAAACCCATTTGGTTCCTATTATGGTTTGATTACTAGGTGGAGGGACAAGTGTCCAAACATCATTAGAAACAAATTTATTTAGTTCTTCTTGCATAGCCATTACCCAACTTTCATCTTTTATGGCTTCTTGTGTATTCTTAGGTTCTAAGGTTGAAACAAAACAAAACAAGCTACTTTGGTTTTGAACTTGAGACCTTAATGTTCGTTCGTTTAGTTTTCCTATGACTTTATCTACGGGGTGATCTTTGGACTCTTTAATGTTTATTATTTCATCACTTAGAGGCTCTTCTTCTTCACTTATCTTTTTCTTTATTACTATAGCTTCACTTTCTATAATCTCGTCATCGACAAGAGGTGGAGAAGGTTTGGGTGGACTTTCATCAAATTTTATATTTAATGACTCTTCTACCTTCATTGTTTCTTTGTTTAATAAGACGTAAGCTTTGCTATTTGGCGAGTAACCTAAAAAGATACCTTCGGTTGATTTAGGATCAAATTTTGTAAGGTAATCTTTAGTGTTAAGAATAAAACATTTACTACCAAAGACTCTAAAGTGATTTAACGTAGGCTTTTTGCCTCGAAGTAACTCATATGGAGTTTTTCCTAAGATTGGTCTAATTAAGACTCGATTGAATATGTACGTTGAAGTATCAACGGCATTACACCAAAACTTTTGAGGTATGGATTGTTCATTAAGCATGGTTCTACTCATTTCTTGTAGAGTTCTATTCTTTCTTTCTACTACCCCATTCGATTGTGGAGTGCGTGGAGCCGAGAAGTTGTGAGTAATACCATTAGCGTCACAAAAAGCTCCGAATTGCACTTCATTATCGAATTCCCTACCATGATCCGTCTCATAGACACTATGGGACTTCCTAGTTGTCTTTGGATCTTTTTACTTAATATTTCAAAATAGTTAAAGGTTTCCGTTTTGTTCTTTAAAAAATTTGTCCATGTATACCTAGAGTAGTCATCCACTATTACCAAAGTGTAGTAGTTGCCTCCATAACTTTGGATAGCAGATGGACCAAATAAATCCATATGTAGTAATTCTAGACACCTAGTTGTGGACACCATGTTTTTAGCTTTATGACTCGAATGAGCTTGTTTTCCTACATTACAAGCATCACAAAAATGATGTTCATATTTTAACTTAGGTAGGTCTCTTACTAGATCTTTGGATGATAGCGATTGAAGAAGTTGCATGTTGGCGTGACCCAATCTTCGATGCCATAAGGTCGAAGTATCATCCATAGAGGAAAGACATAGTTTATCTTTGTTAGGAATTAGAAATCCCAGGTATTAAAGAGTCGGTCACCTCAAGTATATGTAATCATTAGAAAGCTCGTAGTCGTAGTTATTTTAAGTTAAGTAGCATTTAGTTAAGTAACACCGTGGAGGACGGACGGGTCTTTACCCACTGTATGCCTGATCCACAGCCCGTTGTGTGGCGTTTTATGTAAGACTATAAATACTCTCTACCTCCCAAGGTAGAGAGTTGGAGCTCATAATAATATCTTTCACTTTCTCTCACTAAGTTCCCTAAACCTCTAACTTTATCTCTCTAGAACTTCATTCATACGCCACTTTGTGTTATGGTTTGATGTGTATGTGAAAACTAATATCTTACAATTGGTATCAAGAGCCATGGTTAGATCATATCTCGCACATCTTTGGATTTTTAGTGGTTTTTAGGTGGTTTTTGAGTTTGAAATGTTTAGTGGTTTGTGCATCATTTGGTTGATTTCTTGTGTTAAAGCTTGGATTTTGTTAGTACTTTTATGTTTAGAATCATAACAAGTGTTTAGGTTTTCATTTGGTAAGCTTGAATCATCTTGGTTGGGTTGTTTTTGGATTGAAAAGTGATGTTTATGAGTTTTTTTCTTGCTAGCGACTTAACACACGGAATTCTTTCTTCGTAGCGACTTGCTTTACAAATTTGTAGCGAGTTACAGTTTTGGACCTAGCGACTTAGAACTAGCGACTTACAGTACAAGTAGTGGACTTTCCACCACAGGTAGCGACTTGGTCTGTAGCGAGTTGCTATTTAGCGACTTGTATCTTTAGCGACTTGAGTAGCGAATTGCTGCCAAAATTTTGCTAGCGACTTGAGGCTTAGCGAGTTACTACTTAGCAACTTGCATTTGTCTAGCGACTTGGGACTTTAGCGACTTGGGAGTGTAGCGAATTAGGTGTTAGCGACTTGGTGCATTTTCTTCTAGCGACTTGGGTGATTGTTTACGGTTTTCTCTTGATTTAGTAAAATCCCGTGAAAGAATCTATTTCCCGGTTTAATCATAGAGTTATAAAATCCCTTATAATCTGTTAACATGTCTACCAACATTCCTACTATCATCTCCACTGTTTCCGAGGATGTTCAAGCAGCTGGCTCAGATACTCGTCCACCCATGCTTGACAGAACTGACTACGATTCTTGGGCTCAACGAATCAGATTGTACTGCCTTGGAAAGGAAAATGGTGTCAACATTCTCAAATCAATTGATGAAGGACCGTATCGAGTTGAGACGACAGAAGTAATCATAGTTCATATAGAGATCAGCAGAGTTGAGCTATGCCAGGAAGTAGTTAACTAAACTCTTACAACTGTGGTAAAAGGAAAGGTTCCGTCATGTTAGACTAAGCAACTCGGGTTCTTAGCATCAGTCAAGACAGTTCGTACCCACCTGCTCATAGACTCGGTCGACGAACTTGTAGGAGCCTTTGTCACCTCTACTATCATCCTTACAACCATCTGTACAATTGTCTAATATTCCCTAAAATATTGAGATACTAATTTGGCCCTTTATCTAAGAAAGTGCCCTAAAATGATTTAGTTCTCTTTTGGCATTTGTTAGTGGGTTCAGCGATCTTCTTTTACGTGGTTCAGCGATTGTGGATTAAGCGATGTGAGGGTTCAGCGATTTCAGGGTTCAGCGATCTGTTTACGTTCAACGATTCATCATTGAGCGATTCGGAGTTCAGCGATCGTTTTAAAACC
>BPTQ01000006.1:81990578-82134005 GCA_019973895.1 Chrysanthemum seticuspe | reverse complement strand
TTGTGATATTGCCAGAACATCTGAGTGATGTGTTTACATATTCACAATGAAGATGGAAAGCCTTCTGGAGCCAACATCAAACAAGCTCCTGGTAGGTGGCATGTGAGATCTATTATATAGATCAACCATGTGACAACTGAACAGAAACAATGGGGCGATTCAATCTCTTGAATCAATCCTGGTTCAGGTTATGGATTGACGGATACCTTTGAAAAACCGGTCTTTGTGCTTAACTACTCTTTTCTTTAGCACATCGACCGTGTACTCATTTTTCAAACCAAAAGGTGTTTTTATGATTGATAATTGATTTTCAATAAAACCTTCGTTGTATTGCAAAAACAATTTCTATTGAGCAATACACGATTGTTTTTCAAATCTCTTTTCATCAATCAGTGGACTTAAAATTCGCTGGTTCACTCACTCCGTGTTGTCTTCTTTGAGATGTTCCGGTTTGAGAACAGCTAGAGCAGCTGCGAAACCCTGTCAAGGAAATTCTTCAGAATTATACCTGATCACAGGCAGTACATGTACTGATCAACGGGGAACCGTGGGCCGTGTACCTCAATTCAACGAAAGTAATCAAAGACACTTTCGTGCGATTTATTGCTAACTGTTGTATGCAGGTACACCCGACGTTTGCAGCTGTTCAGAATGAAGCGGTCAATCCATAACCGCATGCTCACTTAACACATTCATCTCAAAAGAAATCATGATTAGTGCATCAACGCTGTTGCCACTATCATGAATCAACTAAAGCTTCCGCAACTCTGATGTGAAGATATCATGATCCAGAATGTGAGCATGTCGGTCCTAAAGTCACAACATCACAATGGATGACTCAGAGATTTTTGTTAGCTGATGATCTCAAGAGCTGGCTCAAATTTATTATCACGTGGATCAGTAAAAGACCTCCACTTGGAGTAACCAAACATGCAATGTGAAGAATCAATGACTACGAGCTTAGGAGCAAAGTACTACATCAAGAATGCAAGAACAATTGTTAATGTAATATCTATCTGTATTCAATGTAATTTTAGTACATGATTGAGGTGACCTCCCTTAGGGGGAGATTGTTAGGAATTAGAAATCCCAGGTATTAAAGAGTCGGTCACCTCAAGTATATGTAATCATTAGAAAGCTCGTAGTCGTAGTTATTTTAAGTTAAGTAGTATTTAGTTAAGTAACACCGTGGAGGACGGACGGGTCTTTACCCACTGTATGCCTGATCCACAGCCCGTTGTGTGGCGTTTTATGTAAGACTATAAATACTCTCTACCTCCCAAGGTAGAGAGTTGGAGCTCATAATAATATCTTTCACTTTCTCTTACTAAGTTCCCTAAACCTCTAACTTTCTCTCTCTAGAACTTCATTCATACGCCACTTTGTGTTATGGTTTGATGTGTATGTGAAAACTAATATCTTACATTCTTTAGGTTCATTACCGATTTTAATGACATAGACTCCATGTTTCCTAATTCCTCTTCCTATGGTTATGCCATTTTAAGGTATCTTACTACCGGTTTCAGTAAAAAGCACATTGCACTTTTTATCACATATTTGTCCTATACTTAAGAGATTAAAGTTTAGGTTTTTTACGTGACACACATCGTTAATGGTTAGAGATTTGTTAGAAATCGTACCTTTACCGATGTTTCTACTTTTGCTATTTCCAAACACCACATTACCTCCATTGAAGGATTCATATGTGTAGAATAGATCCATATTGCCGGTCATGTGCCTCGTGCACCCGCTATCCTTGACCCATTCATTGGGATCTAGGTCGACCTTAAAGCACACCTCGTCATTTGCCATGAGAAAAATTTCTTCGTCCTCCTCATTACTCATTCCCCATGTTCCGCTCACGAACGCCTTTTGATCATCCCGTTTGGGACACTTACTAATAAAGTGGTTTGGGTCCCCACATTTAAAGCAAGTACGATTATCCTTTGGCTTCTCATCTTCTTTTCTTTTCCGAAAGCCTTTCTTATCGTCATACGGTTGTTTGACGTATCTACCCTTTCTTCTAAATAACTTTTTAAAGTCCCTTACCGCCATAGCGTACTCTTCGTCGTCACTACTCGAAGATGAGTTCTCCTCATCGCTCGAAGCCTTTTTGGCTTTAAGGGCAAGATATTTATGTTTCTCTTTCACCTTTGAGTCTTCGGAATCTTTAGCAAGGACAAGCTCGTAGACTTTTAGGTTGCCTATGAGTTCATCGAGGGTGAGGATTGTCAAATCTTTTGACTCTTCGATTGTCGTCACCTTGGATCTCCACTTCGATGGAAGTGCCCTTAGATATCTCCTAACATGGTTACGGCTAGAAAAAGATTCATCAAGTGCTTGTAAAGATGTAATAATAGTATTAAAGTTAGCAAATGAATTATCTATAGTTTCCTCATCCGATATTGAAAATTGTTCATATTGTTTAACAAATAAATCAATTTTATTATTTTTAACTTGTTGGTTGCCTTGATGAGTTACAACTAAAGAATTCCAAATTTCTTTAGAGGTTTTAAGCATAGAAATTCTTTCGAATTCCTTTTTCGGTAAAGCATTATATAAAACCATTTTTGCTTCACTATTTTTAGAAAGCTTTTTCTTCATTTCATCGTTTAGTTTATCATGAGGTATGTGAACTAAATTTCCTTTATCATCATTTGAGGTAGCCTCAAAATCACCTTCAACAATAACGTACCAAAGATCAATATCTTTAGACTTCACATATGTTTTGAATCTATTTTTCCAATAAATAAAACCATTAGTTTCAAGTAGTGGTGGTCGTTGCATAGATTGCCCTTCCTTATAATTTTCAGAACCTATAGTGATCGAAAAGTTTTTAAAATACAATTTTATTTTAAAACTCTTATAAACTTAGCTCTTGATGCCAATTGTGGAAAACTAGAAAGGGGGGTTGAATAGTTTTGCTGATTTTACGTTAGTTTCAAAAACTTTTAGATTCGTTGATATGTGAGATCTTGTGGATGTGGAGAAAGTATAGATCTAATGATAAAGTAAGTAAATAAAGTAAAGCGAAGGGAAAGAAAAGACACAACCGATGTATAGTGGTTCGGCTATAAGGACACCTTTGTAGGATATTGGATTTCACTTACATATCATAACATTAACACAATGAGCATATAGATGATTTTAGAGAGAGAGAAAGTGGGATATTCTAGTAAGAGAAACTTGTAGAATATTAGATTACCAAAGAACATCCAACCCTCTACCTTGCAAGGTAGAGGGTATTTATAGGTTACAAACAAAACGACCTCCTGACGGCCTGTGGATCAGGGATACAGTGGGTAAAGACCCGTCCTTCCTCCACGGTGTTGCACTAAACTAAACTATGCTACAAACTAACTAATAAACTCCTAAATAACGTAACTAACGACAAATCTACGAGCTAACTTATGCTAGATAATAGTTGGGGTGACCGACTCTTCACTATGGAATTTTCTAATTCCTAACAATCTCCCCCTAAGGGAGGTCACCCCATGTTTTACATTTCAAATCCTAGCATTCTATTCTTGACTTTGTTCATGAGCTCGTAGACTTTAATACTTCAACTTCGCAATATTTGTGCATAAGTAGTGCAACTTCAAAGTCCGCATAGATTTGTACTTTAAAGTGGAGGTCTTTACTGATCCATGAGATAATAATTATGAGCCATCTTTTGAGATCATCAGCTATCAAAAATTCTCTAAGACATCCATTGTGGTGTTGGTTTACTGTGATGTTGTGACAGTCGGACCGACATGCTCACTTTTTGGATCATGATATCTTCTCATCAGAGTAGCGGAAGCTTTAGTTGATTCATGATATTGGCAGAAACGTAGCAGAAGCATGGAGTGAAAATATCAGAGTCAATGATGCCTTAGTCATGATTTCTTTAGAGATGAATGTGTTGAGAGAGCATGCGGCTATGGATTGACCGCTTCATTCTGATCAGCTGCAATCGTAGGGAGTACCTGCATAAAACATTTAGCAATAAAGCGCACGAAAGTGTCTTTGATCACTTTCGTTGAATTGAGGTACACGGCCCACGGTTCCCCGTTGATCAGTACAAGTACTGCCTGTGATCAGGTATAATTCCGAAGAATTTCCTTGACAGGGTTTCGCAGCTGCTCTAGCTGTTCTCAAACCGGAGCGTCTCAAAGAAGACAACACGGAGTGAGTGAACCATCGAATAGAGATTCACTGATTGATGAAAAGAGATTTGAAAAACAATCGTGTATTGCTCAATAGAAATTGTTTTTTCAATACAACGAAGGTTTTAGAGAAAATCAAGTATCAATCATAAACACCTTTTGATTTGAAATCTTTGTACGCAGTCTAAGTGCTAAAGAAAAGAGTTTTTAAGCACAAAGACCGGTTTTTCAAAGGTATCCATCAATCCATAACCTGAACCAGGATTGATTCAAGACTTGAATCGCCCCATTGTTTCTGTTCAGTTGTCACATGGTTGATCTAATGAATAGATCTCACATGCCACCTACCAGGAGCTTGTTTGATGTTGGCTCCAGAAGGTTTTCCATCTTCATTGTGAATATGTATGCATATCACTCAGATGTTCTGGCAATACCACAAGGATAATGCGTAGGACTCAAGATATAATCTCTCTTTCCACATTGTGTGAAGCAGAGAGTCTTCATTGAAAGTTTCCTAATGAGATTTATTGATGATCTCGTGGCTCTAGACTCAATTTGTGCATAATTTGGATCCTATATCGGAGACTAGGGAGAGGGTCTCCTTCTTCAATATCAACAATCTCTAAGAGAAAGTCGATAGATAATGTCGGTTCCCCGTGAGAATGAAACAAGCCCTTTTAAGAGGAACTTGAGTGGTCTGGGAAGTTTAGTGCAGTGCGTCACTGGGTCCATGACGTCTTGTCTTCAATACCGGTGTTACCTTGGTAACAGCCAGTAGCAAATGAATTGAACCCGGTTTCTGCCCTAGGGTTGAATCAATGGAGGGCTATTTGTTTACACCCTTTTCTCATTCAATTCTTTTTAATTCTTCAACCCCTTCAGTGCATACCAAGACTTCATAGCTAGAACCTTGTTGGGTTTATTCCGGTACTAGCTCAGTCTCAGTCCGCACTCTTCCCTTATCTCATTTTTCTCCTTTTATCATTATACCTAAGAACTCTACACTAACTAGTGGATAGTCCCTGGGTAGATCCCTCCGGTTCTGGTGGATCATGGGAACAAATACCTAACCTTATCATCCTTATATCACCATACATAAAGTAAAGTTGGTCGGTCTTTTTGGTATTGTTCTCCTGCCATATGGACCCAATTGAAAACCATTTTGAAAATCAATTCAGATACTTGTGATATATTATCAAAGCATTTTGTACCTGAATTGTTTTTGATATTTTTAGAACGAGAACTCCCCCTCAACATGTGCATCAAGTATTTTGAAATTGTTTTTCCCACGGAGGCAAGAGAAAGAATTAACTTCTTTGATTACCATTTTCTAAAAGATATCAACATCACTTCCCAAATCGAATCAAGTAGATAGAGCATTTTAGGGGAAGGATGAGGTTTTCATGATTTTGCTCCCCCTCAATATGTGCTTCTAGGTTTGAAAAGAGTTTTGCACATACTAGAGGGAACCCTTTATATTGAAGTGCAGGCATGATCACCAAGCGATTAGAAGCCATTTAACATACAATCAAGGTACCTTAGAAAACTGGAGAATTGTGTACCCTGAAGTCTTGAATTTGTTAAAAGAAAAAAATTCTCCCCCTTAATATATGCTTCGAGATTCGAAAATTGTTTAGCACATATTAGAGAGCAGTATGCACAAAACTGGTCATCTTTTAATCATCTTTCATATTTATATCACATTTTCTCCCCCGATCAAAAATTTCAAATCCTTTGAGATTTTGGATCTCAAGTGATTTAAATATGTATGAGACAAAAACATTTGTTGGAGAAAAATGTGTCTGGTTTTATATGAAAAGAAGAAGACACCACTGAAGTTCCCCTCTTTTTTTTTGAAATAAGAGGAATCCACAGTACAAAACCTATCGCTATTACATGCATTACAGTAGTTCAAAGTTAGTACACCACATAATACACAGATTTAATACATAAAAGATGGAGTCCCAAAGATGTCTTTATTCCGTTCTCTGAAGAAGTTTGTAGTGACCATCCCGAAGCCTTCCACCAACAAAACTTTCAAGGATGCAGAAGATCCTTCGTGTCTTGAGTCTTCGTCTGATTGCAGCAATGAAATGTTCACACCTCTTCAAGTCATCATCAGTCCAAAAAGTAGTCTTAACCCAAGATTTCATATCAATTTTGACTTCTTTCACTCTGGTGTCAAGTTCTTCTTCGACCAATTTGGGCGTACCGTCACTAAACTTGTAGAGCTCACATAGTCTCATGAGCATGCGAGTCCTATATCTGTCAGTAAAGATGACGGCTCTCGGGGTGTCGAGGACTTTGCATTCATGATGAAATTCATGCCCTATGGCACTCCATTGAGGAAATGTAAGGTTTATCCTGGTTTGGTAGCTTTCCATGCCGAGTTGGAAGTCCTCAACTCGTTTTCGAATGACTAAGCCCCGAATCCAAAGAGTAACAGCAGCAGATAGGGCCTTTTTCTCACGGACAGGCAAATGCTCAAGGTGTCCTTGAATATTCAGAAGGTAGAGATCTTCGAAATCATTCGGCAGAAGATGTTTGAAGTCGTTTTCTTCAATAGTATATTCTTTCAAATCTGATCTCTTAAGGACAATCTTCATCAAATACTCATATCCATATATCGGGAAGATCTCTACACGAACCACACTTAAGATACGAAGCTCGGATCTAACATTCTTGCGTCTTTTGTCAGCACTATGTCTTTCAATATAGAAGTTCTTCTTTTTGTACCACCGGTGTGAAATACCATATGATGCGGCAATGTCATATTTAAGTTCTTCATTGACCCAGAAACGATCAGGAACCATCTGTTCAAGCCCCTGATCAGAGTAGGTAGCAGCTTTCATCTTGGATATTGATAGTGCAGGTCTTCTTTCAGCAGAGTGACCACAAAGATAGTCCAAGTCATGGTTGAAGAAGAATTCAGCCTGAATAGTCATCTGACCAGGTTCACCACCAAGAGGAAGAGATTTGTGAACATTGAAGCGGCTAATTTGCTCACTGACTTGGTCATTGAGCATCTTATGGCATTCTTCCATTTGGTATTGAAGTTGATTGGCATCTGAATGGAAGACCTTAACAATTTCATAAGCAGGTCCTTCAAGATCTCTTGGAGTTAAGGATGAGATACTCTTCCGTTCACAAAACCATTTAATGGAGCTTCCCATATCACCAGTGAAGTGTAGAAGAGAGTCTTCAGCAGGTTCTTCATAATTGCTGGTGATAGTAGATACCCAATTGTTGTCGGGTATCATTGAGTCGGACTCAGGGATGGACCATGTAGGTTCTAGAGAAGGAGGTCTATCTTCAACGATACAACTTTGAATTGTGTCCTTTGACGGTGCAACTCTGGATGTGCTGGGGCGTTTACCTGCCAGGTAATCATCAAACCAATCTTCTTCTGATGGCTTAGGAATATGCTTAGTTGATGCATCATCTTCATCAGATTCTGACTCTGTCATGACATGCGACTCTTCGTGAACCATTTGAGCATCAGGAAAGGAGGTGGGTGTGGATGTGAACCTTGAATCAACCGTCGTCCAAGCAGCAGATTTCTTCTGAGTGCCTTGTTTACTTGTAGGACTTGATTGATTGGAAGGTTTTGGCGGTGATGATGGTGGTTGTGGTGGAGGTGTGTTGGTTGTCATAGAAGGTTCACCAGCTCCAGAAGTTCCAGCGCCCCCCATTTGTGGTGGAGGTGGAGGAAGATCTTTATGGTCTTTCATCAATGTTTCCAACACAATTGCTCTCCTTTTCCTTTTAGCTTCTTTTTCCCTGATGTCAATCATATACTGCTCATAATTGTCGAACTTAATGGATTCTTCAAGTGCCTCATAGAGTTTCTTGTGAACCTCATGCTTGTCCTCTTCAGCTTCATACATCTTTTCAAACAGAGCTGCTCTCATATCGGTGATAGGTAGGTCCTTGAATCGTCTAAGAAGTGGAGCCTCCATTGCCCATTCCACAGCATCCTTGACTTCCCCTTCAATGGCGGCAGCAACCCCTTCATTGAAGCTGAGGTGCTCCAATCTATAGACACGATCCACAAGGGAATCAACAGATTTAGGAAGTTGCCTTTCAAGAGCTTCTATCCTTTTTACAGCTTTGTCCAGTAGTTGATCAGAGGTAAGGATCTGTGGAGGTGAAGTTGGTGGAGCATCCACATCAGCAACTGTAATGACAGGTTCAGGGGTTGGTGACGATGTCGGTGGTGTTTGTACAGTTGATTGAGTAGGTATGGGAGGTGGAAGTGCAGTTGATAGTGAAGATGCTGACATCGGAGGAATAGTAGATGTGTCTTGCTGAATGCTGACTGTAAACATGGATTGTGCAGTATCAATGGGTTTGTCATTTAAGTATTGATCACCGAAGGAGAAGTCTGTATCAAGATTCTTAAGAGAAGATAGTGAGTCGGTAGACAGATTAGGTTCATCCAAGTG
Organism: Chrysanthemum seticuspe; assembly: GCA_019973895.1. NCBI lineage: Eukaryota > Viridiplantae > Streptophyta > Magnoliopsida > Asterales > Asteraceae > Chrysanthemum > Chrysanthemum seticuspe. Next base: position 82,125,412 of record BPTQ01000006.1, on the reverse strand, counting down.
CATGGTCTCATCAGATCTCGACTAAAGACTCTCCTGGGAACTTTTATGCAACTGAGCGACAACATTCTGACCAGATTGAGTCTCACTTAGTGTACGAGTTTCTTTAAATGTTTCAGGCACTTTGTCCAATCCAGATTGCTCTTTAGGAGGAGATGATTCCGTTCTTCTCTTCAGCTCATATTGATTGGTGGTGCTTGATGGAGATGATGAGATTGTTAGAAGCATGTGAGCTGCTTGTTCTGTTTCAACACTAGCAACCCCTTTTACTTTGTCTTTTATGGTTGAGGTGGATTGTCGAGGCACTTGATCAGGTTCTCTTAACACGATTCCTCCAACTGGGGCTTTTATATTCTGACTCTCTAGGCTTTGCTGGATCCCCATTTGCAGAGCAGCATCATCTTCATCAACTACCTTGGAGCTATCCCTTGCTCCCTCAGCATTGTCACCAATTTCTTTTTCCACCTTCTTCTTCTTTTCTTTATGCTTTTTGGATGAGGAGTCTGACTGTTGAGATCTTTCGCGTCTCTTTTTAGGAAGAGAGGCATAAGATGCTTTAGAGCCAGAGATGGTCTTGGGAGCATTGGGTTGTGAGGGAGTGGGTGTGACATTAACAGATGATCTTGCAGCAATTTTCATGAACTGTTTGAAGTAGTCCTTTTTCTTGATATCATCCGTGAGTAGAATATCAGGAATTGGCAGTCCAAATATTTCTTTATCCATACCTCTAGGAACATATTTCAGGTTTCCTAAAACAAATTCATCTTCTGCTTTGTGTATAGTTGATTCAGTCCTAGGATTGAAGTTGTGATTTTGTTGCAAGAACTGGATAACAAGCTTTGAAAATCGGATGCTGGGAATCACAAGCTTGTTCTGTTTCTTTCGGCCTTGAGCTTTGTTTTGAAAATTTGTTCTATCAGATATGAATGTGTTCATTTATAAGGAAAATTCTTCCCAAATACGATCTGAGACATTCACATCAACCCTATTGACAATACCCCATAGAATTTGCAAGATGGGAATTCTCACTTTATCAAACCCTGATGTTTTGCCAGATAAGCACAAGTTGAGAATAGTTGTAATAGCTCTCCAGGGTTGATACATGTGTCCAGTGATGATGTCGGATGCTCTTAAAATGTTGTTCTGATAACCCAACCCAATTAGAAAGACAATCAGATCGTCAGCACCAGGTGGAGATTCAGAACGAAGGTTAGGGTTACATGGGGTGATTCCAAGAGCCTTGCTCAGAATAGCAGAATCAATCGTGAACTCCCTGTCATCCAGTTTGCAAGAGTATTGAGCTGTGATTTTGTCCCATTGAATGGTGTTCCAGAATTGTTGAATGTAAATGGTGGGAATTGAGCATTGCTTGGTAATAGCACTGAAGAAGTTTGTGTTCTTGAGGATGTCAATAGACACTTTGAGTATCGGATTTTGTTGTAGCTTTTGTAGGTCCACATAACAATTACTTTTTCCAATATCAGCCCATTGACTCCTGGGAAGGATTTCTTCGTCTGAGAGAACTTTGGATGATGCCGAAGGGGTAACGCTCTTTTCAGGGTTTGAACTTGCCATTGATGATCTGAGTATACATACAATCAACAGTAATTATTGGGAACGAGTTAGATAATAAATGATAAGTGAGACAACATTGAGAGCACCCTTATGACATAGACACATAGAAATAGTAACTCAGAAGGAGTCCCCAAAACACATATAGAGAATGATTGAGTGGCATAAGTGAGATACTTCAATGAAGTAGAATCCTATAGATAAATTTTCACACGACGAGTTGATAAGGGTTTAAAAGGTTAAAGAGTGCATTGCAAAGGGATCATGTCATGAGCCAAGATACAAATGTAGAAGTGATATAACAAATATGCATGAGGCAAAAAGTAACATTTGGTTGTCGTGAGAGAAACCAAGTACCGTTTGCCTAAACAGAAATGTCATAGCAGATTACATAGAGTATGTTGACTCAACAAGTTGAATCAGGAGATCCTAAGTATTGTGAGAATGAGATCAACTTTAGCAATTAACCTTTAAACATTTTAATAACCCTAGACCCTAAAAAATCCACCAAACATGTCTAAAGTTATAGATAGACAAGCTGTTAAACAGGACTAATTCGCAACATGAAAGTGAACAATGTCGCTAACTTGTAAGGACAAGTCGCCATCACTAGTACCACAGACAATTCGCTAATAGTTTAGCTCTTTAAGTCGCTATATATGCTAATTCGCTAACTTGTAAAGACAAGTCGCCATGAACAGTAACAAAACCAAGTCGCTACAAATCTGTTAACTAAGTCGCTAATGTTACTAATTCGCTAACTTGTAAAGACAAGTCGCCATGAACAGTAACAAAACCAAGTCGCTACAAATTTGTTAACTAAGTCGCTAATGTTACTAATTCGCTAACTTGTAAAGACAAGTCGCTGACAACTAAGTCGCTACCCAAGTCGCCAGAATATAATAGACTAATTCGCCACCGCAACTTAGTCCCTAAGTTGAGTGCTAACTCGCCACGATGAACATTTAAGCTAAGTCGCTACCAAGAACAACGTTAAGTCGCCATCAAGAACACTCATAATAATAAAAAACAAACGACCCAAACCACTAATCATTCACCACCAGTTCATGAAAACAAATTAACAAGCAATCAAGATAAGATATACCAAACAATTTGTACACTATCAACATCATAATAACAACAAAAACACGATTTCATGATAAATCGAACCTAGGTGGGAATCAAACAGTCACAATTCACGAGCTCGAAGGGATCTGGTTAAAAAGACAAGTTAGAAACTAGACACAAACGCGTAAGAGAGAACAAATAAGGAGAGATTCGAGACGTACCACTGTTAAGTCGCTAGAATGAACTAATTAATTTGACGAGAAGAGGAAAAAACGAGAGAAAAGAAAAAAAACTTATTTAAGAAAATATAGTAAGTCGCTAGGGGTATAGGAAGGATCTTTGGCAATTTGACACATTCGGTCCCTGTGGTTTTAAAATGAAGTGTGGTAAGTCGCTAGTGTAAAACTATTTTGGTTATTTGACACATTCGGTCCCTGTGGTTTATGTGCAAAAGTGGTAAGTCGCTAACCTTGATTTTAGACTAAGTCTCTAGCATAGATAATCACAATGAAAAACATGAATCAAATAAACATTTAATCAAATAAGCCTTTAATGCAAGACACTCAATACATGGGTACACAAGGATAATCACATGAGCAAGATACGACCACAACCTACAACTGAGAGACACACCATAACCAGATAGTTACAATAGCATAACCAGTTAGTCACAAAAGCAAGACACTACCACAACTTACAAATGAGCAAACATCATAACCAGCACAGAAGCCAATGGCATAGATAATAAAGAAAAACTTATACAGAATCTCCCCCTCAATCAATGTCATCAAAGACCATTGATTGACATTAACCAACATTTTTTTTTTAAGAATTATATAGTTGTTCGAACTTCATCTAAGATCCCGTATCATTATTGAATGATATTTCTAGGATCGTAGATGTTATCGATGACAGCGAATGAATCTTTTATTAAAGAAACGACATTTTTTATTTTTTTTTAAAGATAATTTATAAACAGATATTAATAGAGTGAGTCTTGATTCAAGATGAATAGGAGTCAAAGTAATAGGTTCCTTAGTTGTGGCATGCTATAGCTCCTGAATAAGCCATGTTCATTTCTGATAGAAACCAAGTCATGATGTTCCTGATTGAGTTTAGCATTGTACCTGAAAAAGACTGAGAGCACATTGTACTGGAAGCACATGTGGAATTACACATAGAAGGGTTAGTGACATGTTTAATATCACATTTGGATGCATCACAATATACCACAGACGTATCATTAATGGGGATCCTATTAGGTTCGACATTCTTGAAGAGTTTTCCTGTGGGAATCCACTTGAGGCATGATCTAGGAATGTAAGTTCGTTTAAGTCCTGTAAACTTAAAAAATCTGCCAGTAGGAATCCATTTGAAACCACTGTTAGTTGAACTGAATGAGTGCACAGCCTTGTTTTGACTATTTGTTCTTTTGTGATTAGAGTATTTCTTAGGGGATTGATCAGTCAAATGCTGTTTTGTATGAGAGCTAGTTGTACTTATTGCATTTCTGATCTGAGAGTATTGAACAAAAGTCTGAGGTTTGGGATTCATCATATCGGAACTAGGCAATGAAGTGACTGGTTTTGACAAAACATATATATTATCAACTTGGGAGGAAAGCTTAGATTTCGATGGTTTAACTCTTTCAGACCTAAAGGCATTAGGTTGTTTAATAACTGTTCGTTTCGAGTGGTTCTGAACAGTTGACTTTCCCAAAGTTGAAGGTTTTGCAAACTTAGTGTTCATCCTATTTCCAATAGACTTCCTAAGCTCATTTTTTAGGGCAACAATATTGAAGCTCTTATCCTGAATTTGGGCTTTGAGGTCATCAATGTCTTTCATCAAGAGGTTAGATTGATTGACTAACTTAGAATTTGTTTCCTCAAGGTTCATTCTTAAATGCTCATTTTCTCTTAGTAGGTTGGACACACAAAGAGCAAGTTCTGAATTTCTAGATTCTAGTGTATCACTCATCTCATGACAGTCATATTTCTGGACTTCTGAAAGAAGTAATTTCAGATTGCCAATGGTCGAATCTTTGTCCTGAATTTGGGATTTTAACTGATTAATTTCAAAAATTCTCGAAATTCTGGAAGTTCCTGATTAGTACATGGTTTTTTTGCATAAAACATTTCATCCTTTTGTTGTATTTCAATTTGCAATGAGATACAATGTTTTTCAAGAATTGAAAATTTGTTTGAAAGCTCATCATATACCCTTTTTTCAATCATGTTATTTGCATTAGATTCAGGTAAAACAAAGATTGATTCCACGATGTTATGTTCAGAGTAAGAGTCAGGTACCTTTTCATGAGAATTTATGTGATCAGTTAAGTGTATCTTATCGATTGATACCTTTTCTGACTCTGAGAATTTGAGATCAGTGCTGTTCTCTTCATCCTCTTTCATTACAACTGAGATTCTGCAATCAGTGTCATTCGCTGGTTCGACTGGAATTTTGCATGACATGTCACAATTGCTCCATGGTGTCTCTTGGCACTCATTCAATTCATTCAGCTTGTTATTCTCTTTTGCAGCTTCCTTGATGTATGTTTCCATATTACTCATAAGTTGAATAAATGAGTTTCTGAACTCATGAATTTCCATTCCCGTGTGTTTCTTGAAAGATATTCCAGTCATGATATCATCAAAATCTGAGGAGTATTCTTCCCGGATAAGTGGCTGAAATTGATTGAAGATAGTTTGAAGAGCGGCATGAGACTCATCAGTTGAGAACTTTTCTTTGGTAATTTGAATCCTCAGTCGTTCTAAGTTAAGTAAAACAGTTCTTGTCAAAGTGGGAAAATCCTGACGAAGGATGGCACAACTTGTTCGATCCATGGTTGTAGATAACAGTAGTTTGAGAAGCTGACTGAGATGTTGAAAGGGCTCACTGGTGCATTCCATATTCTTAGCATCATTTGCAAACATTAAGAGTGACTTATTTGAGTTGTTCTGATTAATCGATGCTGAATCATTAAATGTATGGCATTCAGGTAAGCATTCTGTTTCACTATTCTGTGCTGTGTCATAGAGAGCAAGTACTTTGGTGATTAAAGGATCAGTGATGACTGACATTGTGTTATTTTGAATTACTCCCCAAGTTATTGGAAATCCCAGTAGCAAAATACCAAGTATACAAGATGTTAGTATCAAATTACGAACCCCCAAGTCGCTAGAGATTTTGAACCAACTCGCTAGCAACTAAATAGCAATAATCCCAAGTCGCTAAATCAACAGCCAAGTCGCTAACACCAAGTCGCCAACACCTAATTCGCTATACCACCAAGTCGCTAAACAATTGCAAGTCGCTAAGTAGTAACTCGCTAAGCCTTAAGTCGCTAGCAAAATTTTGGCAGCAATTCGCTAATCAAGTCGCTAAAGATTCAAGTCGCTAAAGAGCAACTCGCTACAGACCAAGTCGCTACCACCAAGTCGCTACCCGTAGTGGAAAGTCCACTACTTGTACTGTTAGTCGCTAGCTCCAAAACTGTAACTCGCTACAAAATTGCAAAGCAAGTCGCTACGAAGAAAGAAGTCCGTATGTCAAGTCGCTAGCAAGAAAAACCACATAAACATCACTTTTCAATCCAAAAACAACCCAACCAAGATGATTCAAGCTTACCAAATGAAACCCTAAACACTTGTGATGATTCTAAACATAAAAGTACTAACAAAATCCAAACTTTAACACAAGAAATCAACCAAATGATGCACAAACCACTAAACTTTTTCAAACTCAAAAACCACCTAAAAACCACTAGAAATCCAAAGATGTGCACGATATGATCTAACCATGGCTCTTGATACCAATTGTAGGATATTGGATTTCACTTGCATATCATAACATTAACACAATGAGCATATAGATGATTTTAGAGAGATAGAAAGTGGGATATTCTAGTAAGAGAAACTTGTAGAATATTATATTACCAAAGAACATCCAACCCTCTACCTTGCAAGGTAGAGGGTATTTATAGGTTACAAACAAAACGACCTCCTGACGGCCTGTGGATCAGGGATACAGTGGGTAAAGACCCGTCCTTCCTCCACGGTGTTGCACTAAACTAAACTATGCTACAAACTAACTAATAAACTCCTAAATAACGTAACTAACGACAAATCTACGAGCTAACTTATGCTAGATAATAGTTGGGGTGACCGACTCTTCACTATGGAATTTTCTAATTCCTAACAACCTTCCTTGCCCTACTCCACTCCCCGAGTCACCTACTCGAGAGTTCAAGCACTATGTCAACAAACTCCTTCACTTGGCGGAGAAGCCTTCACAACGTTGCTTACACTTTTTCCGGTACAAAGCTAGATACTGAGTCCGTAACACGGTGGACCAAACCAACACGACTATTACATAACAAATATGTGAAATATCAAATACAAGATCTTCGCTACAGAAATCTTGCGGAGTGACAAATCAATCAAGGACCCCTTGCTTGGATGACTTGTAGAATGCTCGTGATCTCACCTTAGAGAAGGACCTATATGAGGATCACAATAGAAAGAAAGAAGAACAACTCTCTAGATCAATTGATCTATATGTTAGAAGAGAATGAGAGTGTTTGAGAGATTTAGTAAGAAGAGAGGTAAGTTAGAATGAAGAAATGGCTCTCTATTTATAGGCAAATTCCTTCACTATTCCCACGGATCCCACGGATCCCTTCCACAAGGGATCTGTCTAGGGTAATCCTAGGGATCCGTGGAACGCTCCTCTTTGCCCATGGGTTTTTTGGTTATGGGTCATGGGTTGGTCCATGGGTTATCTTTAGATTCAATGTATCTAAGTATACATTGTATCAAGTCTCTTTGGGTATGGGTTAAGATCCATGGGTTATGGTCCATGGGTTATGATTTTTACCCATCCTAATAAACTATTACAACAAATGCTTAATTACTACATTTTTGTATTTAAATGGCTATATGTAAATGCTTTACAAAACTAACATGTATCCTTTACAATTATACTTAAGATAACATTATATTTGTTATCAACAAAACACAAAGAGATCGCAAAATATTAATAAACGGTTTATTTGTATTAACAAAGGGCCTATTTTGAGTCTTTTGTATTGGTCTTTTGAAATTCACGGGAGCCCTTGATGTTCAAATCAAATATGAATGGATCTCAATCCTATTTTGTTATATGAAGAAACATATAACAAAACTTGTTTAAAAAAATAGACAAGGGGTATGCTACATCCACATAAAATTCTCACAAAAAACTCTCACTCGCTGACGTGTCAGCGGGTGATTGGTTTTTATGGGATGTGGATAAAAAAAATCAATCACCCGCTGAAACGTCAGCGAGTGGGAGTTTTTTTTGTGGGGATTTTATGTGGATGCAAAATCCAATAAACAATGACACAAACGAGATCATACAACAATCCTCCCCACTTTATATTTTATTACTGTATATACACTCTGTATAATCAGTGGTATGCTTTAAGTTCAAAACATAATACAATCGAAAAGAAGAAGAAGAATACAAAGTAGCAAGATCACTCGCACAAAAATGCTCTAACTATAATGAAAATTGAGAAAATGAGATGTTTACATAGCAACTCCAACAATCTTCTAACCCTAGACACTTTCAACCCCTGAACAATCACAAACTTTGCCAACACAAATAAAAGTAAAAAAATAGTTTTATAACAATAAAATACTTACATGTTTTTACCTTTATCTTTACAATATAGATGTTCCAATCCTTGTACTAATTATTTGCCAAAGTTAACCGTTAAAAAAAAAAAAAAAAAAAAAAAAAAAAAAAAAAAAAAACCCTAATTATCAAGAAAATAAGGATTTCTGCGATTAAATGACAAAGAAGAAGATTAATCAACCAATTAACCCAAAGAATACAAGATTAAACAAAAAACCTAAAAACTAGGGTTTATATAGTAAATCCTAATTTTTGATATGACAATCTAACCAGCCCAAAATTACCACTTGTTGATACACTATCTTAACACAATAGTATGCTATCAGCACTTGTTAATTTAAAAATACTCAAAACTTTAAAACCCTAATTTTTAAAAACTAAAATTAACCAATAACACTTCCATCTATACTAGATATAATCCCAAGAACTACGATTAAAGACACAAGAACTAAGATTTAAACAAAAAGCTAAAAACCCTTAAATTTTAGGCGAAACCCTAAAACAATTTTATGACGAAAAACAAATATCAACCCAACCGTGGCTCTAATACCATGAAGAAATTTATAACAAAACTTGTTTAAACAACTAAACAATGACACAAATGAGATCACATAACTATCATCCCAATTTTATTTTTTATTACTCCATATACACTATGCATAATCAGAGGTAGGTTTTAAGTTCAAAACATAATACAATAGAGAAGCAGAATCTACCTGCCCCGTCCCGAATAGACGAACATGAACAAGCTGAAGAAGCGTCAATTTTTAAATAGATGAAATACACACAAAAACCCTAACTCTAATTAAAAATGATAGAATAAGATGTTTATATAGCACCTCTAGCAATCTTCTAACCCTAGACACTATCAACCCCTAAGCAATCACAAAGTTTTCAAACACAAATAAAGTTAGGAAAACAGTTTTATAACAATAAAACAATTACTTGTTTTTACTTTTATCTTTCCAATATAATTGTTCCAGCCTATTCTTATTACCTGCCAAAGTTAGCTTATGATTGACGTATTCATTATTATACACATATTAGAGTTATTACGCACTCTTTCAAGGGTGGCTGCTTCTAGGAAAACCTCATGGTTGTCTATGCACCCCCTACATCCTTTATCATTAAGCGGTCTTTGTAAGCGCCTTAGCTGGTGATCCGGGTTGTTTCTCTCTCGACGATGAAGCTTATCCCATATCGTCTCACTGGTCGACCTTGATCTTGTTATTTTGAGGTCATATCTAGTATTCAGAGTTTTCCTCGTTGGCTCATAATAATGCTTGTATCTCTCTTTTCAATAGTCTCCTTGCTTTCTATTAATTTTTTTATCATTGTTTCAATTTTGATAAGAAAAATATAAAAATTTCTTGATTGTCGAACATCTTTTCAAAATACGACTTGTAAAAAAATGAAATTTCTTTTACTATGATCATTCTCGTATGCACCTAGGTACATCAAGTTTTCAAACACATTACTTAAAAGTAAAACAAATAAATATTACAACCCATTTTCAATTAAGTAATGCAACATGATAATGACTTATATATCTCCTCTTGCTAGAAGATATCATTAACCACAAATTAACAAAAAGCTTTTATATTTATTGTTTTGTGCTCTAGCGATATGAGCTTTTACGATTTTGCTGCTAAAACTGTGAGACATTGTAGTATTAGATGGATGAATTAAATTAATTGGTCTAAACACGATAATGGGTTGCGTCATGGATTTTTTTATGTACTAGTATCTTAAAATATTTTATGAATAAAAAAGTTATCCTTATAAGATTTACAACATAGCATAGATATTTTATGCAATGACTTAAATATCCTATTTATTTGAGCAAAGACTCAACTAAGCATTATAAATCAAATGATTATTTTTGTTATTTAAGATGCAACAAAGTTATGTAACCACTTTTTCATTTGAGTTATATTTGATAAATAACCTTTTTTATCATATACTCTCTCCATTTCATAATAAAAGCATTAGGTGCAGTAATACTTCTTTTTCGTCAAATCTATGTGGCTCTAAGGACGTGTTATTGCAATCCCTTTCCCTTTCGCCAAAGTGCAAGTGAAAAAATTGGCGTGCGCTAAATGAAGATTTTGTGTGTTTTTTAGTGATTTTTTGTTGTGTTTGTGATTTAATTGGGTATGGTGGGTTCCAAAAAGTGATTTTTGGCTTGAGTTATTTGGGAGGGTGTTTGATCCTAATAACACAACGATCCAATTCCTTAGCTTGTAAAGAATTAGTTATACTAGATAAATCTAATACAACTATTATAGAAACTGTCTTGAATGTTATTAAAGATTACGCAGAATTTAATCTTTAACCTTTAGAAAAATTATCAATGTAACAATAACACAATGAACACAAGATTAACAACCCAACAAGCTTTAATATTATTAAGAATAACAATACGAATATTCTACTTAGTATTAGGGTTTACAACTTTGAAGCTAATTGTAAAAATATTAAAACATACGTACTAAAATATTTACCCTATGACCTCTTTTTATAGATTAAGGAGTCATATTAGGGTTACAATATGTATTCTCCAAGATAAGAATACTTTTCTAAGTAATACAACTCTCTACTATAAATATTACATGCATATCTAATAAACAATACTAACTAAACCGACTAGACAGTACTAACTTATATAACTAGTAGTTATATCTTCCAACAACACTAAGTTGTACTAGCATTAGTAATATTACACTAGCAGTAGTAATAACACTTAGCGTATTTTTATTTGAGTCTTCAACACTGGCAGTAGCAACTTGCAGGCATTCTTAACTTTTACACCAACAGTTGTAAAGACTTAGTAAGTTTTCCTTCAAATCTTCTAAGCGGCTTTAACATCTTCAAGAGAAATCTTAACATACCAAGAGCAGCAGTAATAACCAAACATAAAGAAGCTTTTAATCCCAACAAGGTGTTTTTGGTTGTGGGTGATAAGAGAAGTGAAAGGAAAAATGGTAAGGTGGCATGACGTGATGCATAAGTGACAATTTGGCTTGAGCCACTTCATCTAATGCTTTAAGTGTCTACTTTTAATATGCATAAAAAATTTTAAAATTCCAGTAACTACATTTTTTATCGATCAAACATCATATCTCTCATTAAAACTTTTTTTCATCGATTGAAATACCAAATGAACCTTATTTTAAGAAATTTTGAATTGAAAATGTGAGCATTTATTATGCCATGGATAAAGTACTAATTTATAAAATAAGTTGAAGACTTAAAAAACGCTCATGAGAACAAAACCTACAACTTAGAAAAAAAAACCAAAATAGCTAATTATCAGAGCATTGGGTATAATAACGGGGGTATGCGCGTTATGCCTATGTGGCGTGATTTAAACTTCGCGTTATTATACCGTCCTCCTACATTAACACTTTGTGTTGGGGTGCATGTTGCCATGGCAACGCACGTTAAAGGCTTAATTAAAGAAAATTACATTACCGCCACTTGGATGTTTGATGTTGTTGTTGCGTGTGGTTCATGGAGGGATAAGGTGGAGAAGATGGTGTTGATAGCGTCTGGTTCATGGAGGGATAAAGTGGAGAAGGTGGTGTTGATGGGGTGAGGAGGCGTATGTGTTACAGTGAAATTAGGGATTATTTAGGATAATGGACTTTTAATAGGCTTAAGCGACATTTGGGCTGCTAATTTTTAGACTTATAATAGGCTTAGGGGAAAATTAACTAATTTTTTGTTGGACTTGTGGGCTGCTGGATTTGTGGGCTTTGAAAATTTGCAAGAGGACATGACAAATAAACACAATTTTTGATTTTATTTGTATTTTTTTAGTTTTATATATTTTTTAAATGTTATACTGTTTATTAAATTAAGTTTTATTTTAGTGGTTGAATTTGTAAATTTTATTTTTAAAAGAAAAATAGAGCCTAAAGTGATTGAGTTATAATAAAAGGTATTTTTCGTGAATTAAAGTTGAAATGTTAAAGGTGATGTAACGCTAAACTTGAGACATGATACCTACAACTCTCATGACATTTGACATATAGCCCTCGAAGAATAACAACATTGTAACTTAACCACATCAATCTTCTGTAAAACCTTGACAAGCAAACCTAAACACCAACATTCGCCACATAACACCCACGTGTCCATCTCACGACATGCATCCTTTGCATGACAAGCAGCTCTCATAACAAGTGACACACCATTATCACCACGTGCCACTTCACCACCGCTATTACACACTTTATAAACACACTTCACAATCACATATCCATCACAACAACACTAATCTCTCATTCAAATAAATCAAGAACAACAATTTTCTCATCAAAAAATGACTGACATCCATCATCATGGAGGCGGTATGGGAGGTGGCATGGGAACTCACGGCCAGTTTGGTGGAGGTATGGGGTCACACCAGTACCAACAACAACACACTGGGCAGCGAGCCCATGCAGCTGTAAAAGCTGCAACCGCAGCTACAGCAGGGGGCTCGTTGCTAGTTCTATCCGGTCTCACACTTGCTGGGACCGTGATAGCACTAACAGTGGCTACTCCACTGTTGGTGATCTTCAGCCCAATTCTTGTCCCAGCCGCGATCACTGTTTTCCTCCTGGCGACAGGGTTTTTGACGTCCGGAGGGTTCGGGGTCGCGGCTGTGACTGTTTTGTCGTGGATATACAGGTACGCGACCGGAGGACATCCCCCGGGCGCAGACTCGTTGGACCAGGCAAGAGACAAGCTGGGATACAAGGCTAGGGAGATGAAAGGAAGGGCGGAACATGCTACTGGAATGGGACAGCATCAGGGTGCTGGAATGGGAATGGGACACCACAGGGCTGATATGTAGATGGATGGATATCGAAGGCTTTTTAAAGTTCATTTGTTTTATGGTTTCTAATGATTTTGTTTAATGGTTTTTGTGTTTCTGTGTGTTTTGTTTGTGTTTTTCTGTTTTATGTTGGTGTAATAATAATAAAAGATAAGCACAAGTTTAGTTGTGAAGTTAATTTTTAGATGATTACCAGTATAGTAACTGTGTTATTTATGTTAATGTGGGATGAAAAAATTGCTCTAAAATGTGCTATGTAACTTTGGCTATGTTTGACAACAGAAGTTGTGAGCAGTGGGCTGTGAGCAGTAGCTGTGAGTTGTAGCCACTGCTCATCGCTCACAGCTTCTTAAAGAAGCATTAGAAAAATGAGCTTTCTTAAAAAATAGCAAAGTTCACCGCTCCTTTACCAAACGAACACTAAAAATAAAAAAGCTCGTTGCTCACCGCTCATCGTCTCAAAAAGCTCCAAAAAGCTCTGCGCCAAACATAGCCTTGGCTAGGATATGATAGAGAAAGAATTCCGTTGATCGAATTGAAGCCTAAGTAGCAAGTGGAGTATGTTACGAATTACGATCGGTGCGGTCTGTGAAAATCAAAATTTTAGGTAACCAATTCAAAATGGAGGTTTTAATCGACTTATGATGGTGAACCAACACTTTAATTTCTATAATAGGAATCGACGTGGCTTAAGTCTAGGCCTAAAAAAAGATTAGAAAAAAAGGGGACTTATGTGATTAATGTTCTTTCAATTGTCCTAGCATAAAATTTGTGGCAAAAGTCTAGTATTCCAAGTCTTCTTTACTTGTTAATGATTTCGGGAGACGACCATCTCAAAACAGTTTCTATCAACATCGGTCTCTTTCTTGTCACTTTAGGTTCGTTCCTATTTAAGTATAGTATCGAACAAGAAAGTTACGTTGGTAACATTTTTGTTTGTTCGATTCTCTTTTAGGACCAGTTATCGTAATTCAATCACCTTTCATGGGCCATAGTACGTTCCATTTCTATGCAATTTTGTTATAGTAGAAGTGTTTGTTATTCATAATACACGAATATGTGTAACATGTAACTAGTTATAATACCCGTGCACGCACGGGGTTTTGACAAAAAAAAAATATATTTTGTATTAATACTGAATATTTTGTGTTTAAAGGTAATTACATATAATTATATATGTATGCACGAGTTTTCCATTATATATAAATAATATCCATTAGAATTTGTTAAAATAAAATTTTGTAAAAGTTTCTCTTAGATAACTTAAGATTTAACTATATTTAGCAGACATATATGTTGATGTTGCTATTTAAATTTCACTATTGATATTATGTTGTACACAAGATGCGAGTTTATTAACACATAATTAGCGTCGATGAAGTTAAAATATATTCCTTAAAGTTTTAAAAAATGTTTTTTTACATATCTTTATATAAATAAATAAGAATTACATGATTTGTTGTTATAAGTACAATCACGTATATATTTTTTTTTCATATTATAGTAACTCGTACTTACAATTTGATAATTATATTTTTGTTTTCAAAAATTTAGCCGTATTTAATATTCAAATTCGTGTCCACATAATCATACTTTTAAAATAAAATAAATGAGTACTTACTGAACTTATATAGTAAAAGAAATATTTTGATATTTATAATCCTATGCATATTTATATGTTGTAATTTTAAAACAACATATATATTGTATTTTTAATATATAAAGTATAGGGGTTATAAAGTATAAAGGCGAATTTGTTTAATTTCTAAAGTTATTATAAAACATAAAAACTTATAATATTACACTTAACCTTATATAATTTTTAAAAATTCAACCACTAAAGTTTTATAAATTACCTCATATTTTTTTTAAGTTTTTGTTTTTACAAATATTGTTATAAGTATAATCACGTATATTTATTTTTATATTAAAGTAACCCGTGCTTACAATTTGATAATTATATTCTCGTTTTCAGTAATTTAGCCGTATTTAAAATGTAATAAGTGGGTCCTTATTGAACGTAAAAAGTAAAAAAATTGATACTTATAATCTTATTGTATTTTTAAGATATAAAGTATAAAGGGTATAAAGTATAAGGGGGTATTTATTTATATTCCAAAGTTATTAAAAAATATGGAGGTTTATATTATTACACTTAAATCTATATAATTTTTAAAAATTCAACCACTAAAGTTTTATTAATTACCTTATCTTTTTTTGAGTTTTTGTTTTCACAAATTTGGCACTTATATTTTTTGTGTTTTTTCTATCAACCAAAATTTTTAACCAAATTTATTAAAGTTTGATCAAAATCAATTTAATTTTGACTTTTATTAACCAATCACATCACACGATTTTGCTTACGTGGCGAAATAATGAATTCTCTCCGATGACCAGACACGACCAAGTTGCCACAGTCGATGACCAAGTTAAAAAAAAAAAAGATTGAAAGTATAGTGTGTGTAAATATCGGTTGAAAAAACGTCCGATTTTCGTTTTTGGGTTGCCTCGACCGATCCTCGACCTACACCCCACATTGGTCATTTCAAAGTTATTTTGTCGAGAAAGCTGATGTGGCACCCGGTGACCTGGGTCACGACTGTGTCCAGCTTTAAACGTTGACCAAAATCAATTTAATTTTGACTTTTATTAACCAATTACATCTCACGATTTTGCTTACGTGTGTGCCCCAATAAGCTCATGTATTTCTAACCGTATAACATGCGTATCCGACTCACATATTCAAACATTCCTACCATAATATTCCCTGTATAGGCACTAAAACACATCTTTGGTACATTAAAATACATTCATATATTATCTAAATCAGCAACTCAACTTAATTATACATTCATACCTTGCGCAGGCGTAGAAAATCCTTCCACGACAATCATGTGTTGATACTTAATCCTCTTCTAAAAAACGTACAAAAAAATTGCATTACACTTTAGTATGTGCGGTAAGATCATACAACTGCAAAAACCACTAACATGTTGCATTATAGTGAGGATAACAACAAAGTTAGTCATAACATCAAATAAGAAAACTTCAGATTAGAACTAAAGGGGTGTTTGGTATGCTTATTAAATGTGCTTATTGGCTTATTCAATTACCATAACACAATAAGTTTATGATAAAGCTATAAGCTTTTTTGAGAAGCTTAGTAAAAAAACCCTGAACTCACAACTAATTCTATCATAGCTTAGTGTGTTTATAGTAAAAACACAAATATTAAGCGTAGAACTTTTCAATAAAACATTTAAAAAAAAAAAAAAAAAAAAAAAAAAAAAAAATTACTAAAAGTTGCTATGTATAACAAAAAAGTTAAACCATAAAAAAAGTTACTAAAAACTATCAGCTAGATAAGGCATAAGCCAAAGTTCTGTTGAAGTCTCTTTCGGATTCTATTCAGAAGCAAAAAGAGGTTAACACATAAATCATAAGTATAGAAGAATGGTTGTATCTCACATCCGTGATTACCAACTCAATAACATTATCGCAGTATAGTAACGTAATAACCTGATTAAAAACTATATATTCTTGCTTAATAATTCTCATGTACATACTTTTATTTCTTTACAACGACCAACTATTACGTTTTTTTTTTTTTTTTTTTTTTTTGATGAAACATCACGTCAATGAAAAAAGTTAGGTTATCATCTAAGTAGTGTTTTTATTTATTTATTTATTTATTTTTTATTTTTTTTAGGAGGTGATTGTTATGAAATAAGGATTGTGATGCGTGCATTTTTTTTTTTTTTTTTTTTTTTTTTTTTTTTTTTTTTTTTTTAATTTAAGAAAAACACCTTCTAAATTAACCAATGACTATCTAACCCAAGTTTTTTTTTTTTTTTTTTTTTTTTTTTTTTTTTTTTTTTAGCTTTGTAAAACGTTTTTAACTGACAGACATGTTGAGGTTGAGGTTGATGTTGTTGTTTAATTTTAACTATTGATATCATGTTGTACAAAATGTGCGAGTTTAGTAGCACATAATGTGCGTTGATAAGTTAAAATATGCTCCGTAAAGTTTTTAAAATGTTTTTATGGATATCCATATATAAATTTTAAATAATAATTCACGAGTCGTTGTTATAAGTAGAACCGCGTATATTTATTTTCATATCACAGTAACTCGTGCTTACCATTTGATATTTATATTCCCGTTACTAATATTATAAAGTATAAGGGGTATAAAGTGTAAGGGGTTATTTGTTTTTTTCTAAAGTTATTAAAAAACATGGAAACTTGTAATTTTACACTTAGCTCTATATAATTTATTTAAAATTCAACCACTAAAGTTTTATTAATTACTCCATCTTTTTTTAAGTTTATTTTTTCATAAATTTGACACATATATTTTTATGCATTTTTTTTCTTAACCAAATTTCTCCACCAAAATTATTAAGTTTGACCAAAACCAATTTTATTTTGACTTTCTATTGACCAATCATATTGCTCGATTTTGCCTACGTGGCAAATTCGAGCTCTCCTATTGGTTTAATTTTTTTTCCAATAAGAAGGGTTTTGCAAAAACACTCCGAAATGATGTAATTCTTTTATTATATAAAAGATATGCAAAGTAATCCAAAACACTAACTTATGTATGTAATGGGTCGAGCCCATTACTCGGTGGCATGTGAGCCTGTGTCCAACATATATTATACCCTCTCCTAGGCTCCTAGTGTGATAGGAGAGGTGAGAGTTCATTTTATATCTATCACGCACACAAATTAGTGTCTATTGTTTTTGCTCTGCACATCTTCTCTTTATGTCTCAAAGGATGTGTACAATTGTTGTGGTCGTCGTCGTCGGTCGGTCGGCCTTGGTCGTGCCGTTATGGCCGGTCGGTCGCCGTCAGTTGGTCGGCAAAATTTGGGGACCTTGGTCGAGTAAACGACCGACTCAAAAAAAAAAAAAAAAAAAAAAAGAAAAAAAAAAACCCTTTATTATTAATTCGACCGTTTGAATTGAAAAAAAATCTAAATTTTATCATTTTTACAATATTATAAATACCTCGGTTATTTTCTCATTTAATTTACAAATTCAAACAACAATTCTTTCAACACCTTCAAACACATTCTCTTAATTATGTCTTTCGAGCTAATTTTAAATTCTTCGTCCTCCGATGATGAAGAAGTTATGAGCGAGCTTGCGAAGTTTACGCATGCAGCTTGGGCCGAGTACCAAGCGTCACAGTCAAAAGTCCGACGAACCCACGTAGCTAAGGATCATGACGATGCTCATAATCGTTTAGTGGCGGCTTACTTCTCCGAACACCCAGTATATGAGGAAATAATATTTCATCAGCGGTTCCGAATGAGCCTAGAACTATTCTCAGAAATTGTTCGAGAGTTCTTCTTATTTTCAACAAAATCCTGATTGTACGGGTACACTTGGTATTTCCCCATTGATCAAATGCACTACGACAATTCGTCAATTGGGATACGCGGTCGTTCCTGATTCTCTTGATGAGTATATGCAAATCGGTGCAACAACAGCCCGTGATTGTCTCCATAACTTTTGTACAACTATCATGGATTTATATGGTGCTAAGTTTTTGCGAAAGCCCATGTATTCTGACCTTGAAAGATTGTATGCTCGTCACGAGCATAAGCATTGGTTTCCTGGGATGATAGGAAGCATTGATTGTACAAGTTGGGAGTGGGAGAATTGCCCAAATAGTTTGAGAGGTGAATTTGCTATAGGTGATCATGGGCCACATCCATTCATTTTATTAGAAGCGATCGCCTCTCAAGATTTGTGGATTTGGCATGCGTTCTTTGGTGTCTCTGGGATGAATAACGACATTAACGGTTTACATCGATCCCCTGTTTTCAATGATGTCAAATCTGGGAGAGCACCGGACCTTCCATCCGAGGTTAACGACGTAGCATATAAAAGGGGATATTATTTTACGAACACGATATATCCGGAATGAGCCGTTCTTATTAAGTCCATTTCAAATCCTCCCACGGGTGATGATAAAAGAATATTGTACAAGAGGAAGCACGAAGCAGCAAGGAAAGATATGGAACGAGCTTTTGGTGTGTTGAAGAAGTGGAAAATGCTTAAAGTTCCAGCTCGAGGGTTGTCGCAACGTGATCTCCAAGATACTATGTAGACATGTATCATATTACATAATATGATCATTCGAAACAAGGTTCGGGCGATATGTCCTACATGGTACGAAGATGAAGGCCACTGCGATCATGATCCCTTAAGATCGCATGAACAATCGTTGGTAATTACTCAGAAGATAATCGACCGAACAACTCATCTAAACTTAAAATCTGATTTGGTCGAACACGTTTGGGGAAATCGTGGAAATGAAGTCAATCAAGAAAGTGAAGACGAAGACACAAGTGACAATGACGATGATAAATTTGTTGTTTAAAAATTTTGAATAATTTATGTAATGTTTTTAATGTTATTTGAATAATTTATGTAATGTTTTTAATGTTAATGAAGTTTAAATTTGTTGTTTAAAAAAAATGAATTAAAAAAAAATAACTTGGTCACCACTGTGGCAACTTGGTCGTCGTCAGAGAGAGAAAGCTGATGTGACAAGCAAAACTCAGGTCGCCATTGTTCATAGCCTAAGCGTTCCACTCTCTCTCTAGATTCTAATATATATTGTGTGAGGTTTTAATATCAAATGGGATCCTATAATTGGTATTAGAGCCATATGATGATATTGGATTGATTTGGTAGCTTAGATAATGTTTAGATAGGTTTTAGATTCAAAAAATGTAACAAAATAGTACACCGAGAACTTTTCTAGGTCAAAGTTTAGATTTTGCGAGTAATTTGTTGAAGTTTTAGTTTTATGTTAGTTTATGTGATATTATAGAGATCTATCAAAGTAAATTTGAAAAACAAACACTAGAAAAGTAGTTATGGGTGACTTAAGTGTATAAACTCACGGTTAAATTTTACTCGGTACATGCAAAATTAGTCGGTATCTTTAATTTTAGTCGGTATATTCAAATTTTGTTGGTAGTGATGGGCACCAAGAAAAATTAGTCGGTAGTGTTGGACCTTTATTAGGCTGGACGCATTAGATACTTTCAAATCGGTTGGGCACCATTTTTTTCATCCTCGACCGATTTGAACATCGGTTGGCTCGATTGTTGTGCTCGGTTGCCACATCGGTCGAATGTCAAGAATTTGCAATATCGAGTAGAAATTCACTCGATGTTTAAAAGCTTCGTTAGGTCAAAACTGACCGTTTGGTCATTAAACTAAAATAAATAAATAAACCAATTTTACCACTCTATAAATACCAACGTCACCTCAAACACACTTCTTAACACACAATTTCAAACACAATTCAACCTCAAAATACTTCTCAACACAAGATTTATGGCTTGCCGTCTCCCCCATTCCGCTGAAGATATGAAAATGTACGTTAACAAACAATGCGAAGAAGATGATGTTGCTCGAAAAAACGCTATTATAGATGTTATCCATCTGTTTGAGCAGGCAAGGGCAGAGAAGCAACTAATGAGAGAAAACTACAAGAGTTGCAATGACATTACGCCTGAACGAAACTTAAAAAAACGAATCATCTGAGACCCAACCCTCAGAACTTGAAGGAGAATTAAACTCCCCATTATAGTACCGACGCTCCATTATGTCCAAGTAGTTGTCTTGGAGGTACTGAGCTTCCCGTGCTTCTTACTCACGGCGAACAGCTTCTTCACGTGCCTGTTCTTCCATAATCTCCCTACCGTTTTCTTCATCTTGTTCTAGTTGCCGGAGGGAAGCCTCACTTAACCCGCTGGGGTGGTTTTGAAGATCCACCTGTGGTGGTGAGTGAGTAAACTTGAAACTGTGGTAATCCGGAAAGTTTAAAAATACATTTTCCTGTTGGAAAACCGGAAAGACAGATTCATGTGGTGGTGAGTAAACTTGAAACTGTGGTAGAGTTGGAAAGCTGGTTTCCGGCAACTGATTCGGAGTTGGAAAGCTAGGTTCCGACAACTTTTCTGGACTTGGGAATTGCTGAGAAAAATCTTTGCGAGACATTTTTTTGTGTGAATTGTGTGAGTTGTGTGTGTGAATTGATGGACTGGTAGGGTTGTATATATAGTGTGAATTTGAATTTGAAATTTGAATTTGAATAATCCCGCTCCTATTTGAAATTTAAATTTAATGTTAAAAATGTTTGAATTAAAAAAAAAACAAAACTTGGGTCGTTGACTGGGGCATCCGGGTCATGTTAGATTGCTGGAGAGAGAAAGCTGACGTGGCGCTGGATGAACCAGGTCGTCCCAGGTCACGACTGGGACTAGCCTTATCTCGTGACGTGACACCTAGAACTATTCACTAAGAACTTTAGGACCACCGAGAAAATTTTTATTGGTAGTGTTGTAATTCCATTATAGTGTGACATGGCATTGAGAACTAGTACACCGAGGATTTTTTGTTTTTTTGGGTTTCACTGAGAACCTTAGCCTTTTTAGCCATGACCTTAAGACCTAGAAAAAGTCAACACCAAGAAAAATTTGTCAACACCGAAAACATTATTGCAACACCGAGAACTTGTTTCAAGTTAGGCACCGAAAACCAAACACTGAGAAAACTGGAGTTCACCGAGAACTTTTGACATTTATAAACCAGAGACCTAACAACTTAAAAAAGTTAACACCGAGAAAAACTTTGTCAACCACCGAGAACCTTAATTACTATCAGACCGAAAACTTATCACCGAGCACATTGTAAACCACCGAGAACCTTACACTTTTATAACCGAGAACTTAACAAGTTAAAAAGTCAACCACCGAGAAATTTTTGGTCAAACTGTCAACGGCGAGAGAACTTTTTCAATACCGAGAATTTTCACTTAATTAGTTACCAAAACCCATATAAACCGTTGATTTGAAATCAGATCCTCACACATCAAAAATAGCAACTCAACAAGACATTTATGATGGATCATCCTGAAACCACAGGATGATGGGAATAACAAAGCAGAAATTTTGAAATTGTCGATTTTGAAAACGTCCTCTCATGCTGGAAAATGGTGGATATGTTCAGTGGTCAACCCATATGATTCGTTATCTCAAGAGAAAACCACAAGGTTCCCTAATGGTTAAATCCATTTTGGAAGGTCCTTATTAATTCCGAGAAAAAAAAGACCCTGTTGATCCAAATCTTACACCCTTACTACTACCTTTTATCCATCTTCAAACATAAACTAACTTGAGCGAAGCTGAAAAGAAACTCGTTGAACCAGATGATAATGTCATTCCATTACCTACTACTACTAGGATTTTTGGTTGGGATCTATAAAGTTGTGGATAGTTGTGAAAGTGCACATGCAATATGGAAGAGGGTGAAAAGGATAATGCATGGTACAAACATTAAGAAGTAGGATACGGAAACAAAGCTTTTATCTGAGTTTGATAAGTTTACATTTGTTCTAGGAGAGTCAATTGAGTCATACTACCAAAGATTTAACATGTTAATGAATGAGTTGGACAGTAACGCATTGACTCCAAAGACCTTCGCGCAAAACATTAAGTTCTTGAACCAATTACAGCCTGAATGGGGACGTTATGTTACAATTGTGCATCAAAAAAAGAACTTGCCCGACCTGAACTATGATCAGTTGTATGATTTTTTTTTAAGCAGAATCAGAAAGAAGAAAATGAGATCATGGCAGAGAAGATTCATAAGTCACATGATCCTTTAGCTCTGGTTGCTAAAACATAAACTCCATTACCAGTGTACACCCAACAACAACCATCGCCATCCAATACAAACTTTATGCAATAAATCCCACAATTTCAAGTACCCGAGAACACTGAAGATGACTCATAAGCAATGGATGAAATGACTAAGGCATTTGCCTATATGACTAAGGCCTTTAACATGCGTTTCTCAACACCAAAAAACAACAACCAAAGTATTTCATCAAACACTCGCAAAAAGCAGATAGATCGGCCAAATATGAATATGGGACAAGAAGGACAAATGGTTGGAGTTAATATTGGGAATCAGCACGAATATGAAAATCTGCCAAGGTAGAATGCATGGCAATATACTAGGAAACAGATGGGTCAGAATGTTGGGAATCCAAATGGGAAGAATGTTGGGAATCCGAATGGGAATATTGTTGCTCCAGTGGTTGGACACAATGGAAATGGGAATGTTGGTAATCAGATAAGGTACTACAACTGTAGGGATTGGTTCATTATGCAACAAACTGCACTACAAAGCCAAAAAAAAAGGATTCAAGCTACTTCATAGAGAAGTTTTTGATGGCTAAGAAAGAAGAATATGGGATACCTTTTAGTGATGAAGAGTGTGGAAAACTAGAAGGGGGGATTGAATAGTTTTACCGATTAAAACTTCATTTTAAACTATTTAGATCGACTTATGTCAATCTATTTAATATGTGTGTTGGATAATGATAGATAAGCATATGAGTAAGTAATGCAAAGATAAACAGTAAAGAAACACAAAACCACGACACGAGTATTTATAGTGGTTCGGCTACAAGGACACCTTCTTTGCCCTACTCCACTCCCCGAGTACCCCACTCGAGAGTTCGTAAGCACTACACAACACAAGCTCCTTAATATGGCGGAGAAGCCTTCACAATATCGCCTACTCTTTATCTGGTACAAGGCTAGACATCGAGTCCTTCCACGAGGTAGAACAAACCTATCACAACGTCACCTACACTTTATCCGGTACAAGGCTAGATACCGAGTTCCATTACAAAGGAGGAACTACTACTCAACACTACACCACAACACAACTACCCCAAAGGAGACACACTCCTTGTTACAACACTAGAAGGATATCAATATCCTTTAACCCAAACTATCTATCTTGTACATCGATGCGCCATATCGAATGTATACCCTTGGCACCTTTCACTAGTGCCTTCGACACGACCCTTCGGCACCTTTCACTAATGCCTTCAACACAACACTTCTATGGAGGGAGAAAAAAACTATCAACAAGATACACTTCAGTGGTCTTGATGATGACGAAGCTTAGCAACTCATGACCTTGAGCTTGCACGTCTTCAAGAGGTGGTGATCTCACCTTTAAGAGGAACCTAGAGAATCACACAAACATAAAACTACATAAAATGATCCTTTGGATCAGAGGTTAGAGATGTTACAATACTGAGAGAGAGTATGTGTAAAAGTGGTCATGATCAAGAGAGAAATGGCTCACTATTTAAAGACAAATTTTTCTACTATCCGACGGTTTCCATGGATCCCTCCCCAGAGGGATCCGGCTAGTGCAAACCTGGGGATCCGGCTACTAGGTCAGTCTAGTCCGAATTTTAGGTTGCAAACCGGGTTATGGGTTATGGGTTATGAACCATGGGTTATGGGTAATGGATTATGGATACCCAACAAGATTCAATGTACCTAGACATTGGGTTATGGATCTTGGGTCATGGGTTATGGATTTTGGGTCATGGATCATGGATAATACCCAACATGACTTCATGCATGATGTCATACAATGGATCATGGGTTATGGATCATGCTCCATGGGTATAGGTTATGGACTTTGGTTTTTACCCAATAATATTCATTGTACCTAGTCAATGGATCATGGTTCATGGGTCATGGAGATTGGTTTTTACCCATTACTTTGCCCATTACAATATATACAAAGTATATATACATTTCTATATTATGTAAACACTAGTTGTTATACATATGCATTTCTATAAGATGTAAACAATATTACTTGTTTAGTGTTTATAAAAATATCTTTGGTTTTATAAAACTTATTTACTAAACATGTTTTGATATGGTTTAAATATGTTTAGTATAAGTGTGTTAGTAAACTATTGGCTCAAACCTTTTACGTATTTTATTTGTTTCGTTAAAATAATTTTACGTTTGTTATCGACAAAACATTAGAAGATCGTAAAATATAAATAAATGTTTTTATAGTTTATTTGTATTAACAAAGAGTATGACTTTCTGGCTCATGCAATGGATGGGGAAGATGAAGATGAACTCAAAGTGAACTGAATCTTCATGGCAAAACATCATGATGCAAGCTCAAACACTGAAGTTGGTTGTTGCTCCTACCTATGACATATGTGCATCGTCTGAGGTACCAACATATGACACTTGTTATAACAATGATACATTTCTTATGTTTGCTTGTAAGGAACGGCATCCTGAACTACCCGATTCCATTTGTGCCACAATTTTTGGACGAATAGAATGATAGCAATATCCATTCTGATAATTCAGAAATGGCTAATACTGGAGGGGGAGTAGAACAACATGCTAATTCTGAAGAGGAAACACGTGCATTTTTGAATCATTAATTAACGACTGTTATATTGAAATAGATAAATGTAAAACGATCAATCGTGAAGCTACGACTGTGTTTGTTGACCGCTGGGCTTGAGAGTTACAAGAGAAAAGAAAAATGTTTTTAAGTAAATAAACAGCGCGAGTCAGAACCTGAAATTGGTTATGGAGAATGTGTGCTTGGAGAAAGACAATTGATTAAAAAACTTGGTACACTTCAAATAAGCTCTACAAGAAAAATCACGCCTTTAAATGAAGAAATTTCAGTTCTCAAAAACCAACGTTCAAAACAAATGACAGCTTGTACCAATCTTAAAAAAGAATGGGATAAGCTGAAAAAGGACTTTGCAAAATGTGAAGATGAGCTATTTGATCTAATCATAGAGTCCGAACATGAAGTCAAAGAATTGGAAAACATTATTGTAAAAACGGTCACTCTATTCAAACAATCCATGTGCTTACTAATAACCCAAACTCGTT
The DNA here is from genome assembly GCA_019973895.1 of Chrysanthemum seticuspe. Taxonomy (NCBI): domain Eukaryota; kingdom Viridiplantae; phylum Streptophyta; class Magnoliopsida; order Asterales; family Asteraceae; genus Chrysanthemum; species Chrysanthemum seticuspe. The sequence continues at coordinate 82,099,489 of BPTQ01000006.1, read as the reverse complement.
TTTTTCATACTACACAAAAATAGGCTATTGGTTATGAAAACCCTTGTTACCTCAAGAAAGCTCAGAATGAACAAAATTGTTTGTATAATGGTAACATTCTTTTACGTGATCATATTCCTCTAACTATTCATGATTTTAGGGAAACTTTGCAAACTGTTGATGAGATATAACCGAAAATGAAAGAAAAGGAAACATAAATCAAACCAGTTAATTATGCTGAATTAAACAAACTTTTTGAGATTTTTGCTCCATAAAAGGAGAAGTCAAAAGAACAATTTTCTTCTCAAATTTTTTTGAATAACCAAGTGTTACAACAACAATTTCAAAACCCATTGTTACAAAACCAAAAGTTGACTCATGAAAAGTTTTTAAAATAGAAGAGATATCTTCTAATGATACTCCTAAAAAGAGTGTTGCAAAAAGATTTCTTAAAGATGTTAAAAGTAGAATTGAGTCACTTAAAAAGGTTATTCAAGCAAAAACAACATTGACTGCTAACACATGAAAATCAGGATAACATAAAGAGATTAAAGACAAGTTTGAAAAAGAAATTGCTCCTCAAATTAAAAACATAAATGCTTGAGTAATGATGCAAGATTTCTGACTACGTTTTAATATTTATAATGTTACTCGTCTATAGTCAATTTGCCTAGCCTATCTCCCTAGAATCCTACTAGGACGCCAAAGGTATGCATCCTTATGGTCGTCAACGCTTACATGTAAACTAGTTTGAGTCATTAAGTGCCGCTACATGCTAAATTTATTCTTTGTGTAGCACGGCCTCTCGGATCTTAGACCACACATCTAACTTCTTAAGTTCATCCAACCCGGAGGGTGATCCTATGGTCAATTAGCACACATGGAATTGGTAGTCCTTTGGTCAATTCTTACCAACCCTCACAACCTGCTACACTATGATCCTATGGTCAATTCTCCTAGTGTAAGAAGTACAACTGGTCTTTAAAACTACAGAAACTAGAGGATCTAACGAAAAAAAAGCATGCACACTAGGAGCAATAATAAAAGCACGAGAACATAATCAAAACATGAAAGGAATCATAACTAGACTAGCACTAAAGGTGCTTAGCCGATCATATTAAAAACTACAGAAGATTCAATGTTTTGCATGTTAATGAAAGACATGGAATCGTGAATGTAAAATAAATATGAATTGCTAAAACTTACTGATGTTGTGGCGTGATGTATCCCTTGGAAAATGCTCCGTATGTAGCTGGAGATCGTCCTTGTGGAACCCTACTTCATCCTCTGATGAGTTGTGGTGTGAAAGATGTATCAAATGCAGAAAATATGGTTGGTATTTATAGGCCCGACAAAGCTACAGTGTAACCTTAAGTTGTGGTTACGTCGTAACTAGTGTATTCTTCGATGATCTTATCCATTAATTAATATTTATGGCGTAACTTAGATGGATAGTTACGCCGTAATCTTCTTAGGGTTTCATTTACGTCATAATCTTCTTGCGTGGTTACGTCATAATCTCGTCAATAACTTGAGTCCCATACTGTGCACCTATTACGTCGTAACCTCATGCATTAGTTACGGCGTAACCTTCATAGTCACGAAATACTTCTAAGTCTCTAGAATATTACGGCGTGATCGTTAAGCCGTAATTCTTGATTAGCGTTGACTTGGTCTTCATGTTTGAATTCATAGCTATGGCGTAAATGGAGAGTGGAACTACACCGTAACTTCTTCATAGTCAGCATACGAAAGTGTGTACTTTGTAAGTTCTTTTCCAATTCCGCGTCTCTTTTTTTTCTATGTTCATTTACAACCTGGAAACGAAATATAAATAAATCAAAGCATATATCCATATAAAACAATACAGATAATGAGAATATTATGGGAATTCGACACTTGATTATCAGGATTATTTGATGTCATCAAATATCCTCCCAATTAAACTCTACTTTCTCTCAAGTAGACCATATTAAAATCATTTCTAAAAATATATCCCCCAATTTTTCTTGGGAAATATGAGATTAAAAATTTCCTATGCTAGAATTTTCATAGCCAAACACCTCACGAAATGGGAAACAAATACTCTCTCTAATCTAAGTGTCAATTTCTGGGTGATCACTCAACGCACAGTCATAGCATGTATTCTATCATAGGCTTGGCGGTTACACATATCTCCACCACTAGAGCTAAGTTCAAAACAATCTTTGAAGGCAATATTGGATGAACAAATTACAAGGCTAGGGTGTAGTGCCGTTACTAACATACTATGGCGAAGGCGACTGATGAGTGCGTATTCACTCATCATTTTAGGTCAAATTTGAACTGCAAAACATCTAAAAACACTCCAAAATGCATCAAAATACTGAAAAGATCTCAAAATTGTGTTTTATATGTTTCAGATGCAAAATGTTTAAAATCAGATGAAAAACGAACAAAGTTTGCATAATTGGCAGTTTCAGTCCCCCGTCTTTCAAAAATTGACAGAAATAGTCCCTGAGCACGTAATTTAAAAAGAAAAGTCACCAAAGGTCCTTTTGAAATCATAAGTTGTCATAATTAGTCCTTTGGTGAAAAATTTCAAAAGTTTGAGAAATTACAGTTTTGATCCTTGGAATTTTCAGAATTGTCTTGATTAGTCCTTGGGATTTCAGTTTTGGCAAATTTGATCCTTACACTTTTAAAGATTGTCAAGATTGGCCCTTGGAAAAACATTTTCAGAATTTCATGAGTGGTCCTTGGATTTTCAGATTTTACATCTTTGGTCCCTTAAGTATTATGTGGATCCAATATCTATCCTAAGTCCAATTCTAATATTAGCCTAGGCCCAAAGTTAACAAGCAACCCAACCCAATCTCTTTGACCCGGTCAACCCACTCACCCTACCCGGTCAATGAATAAGCAGACCCACCCCTGTTTCTTCTTCCCTGTGTTTCCCGCCCAAACACACACAGAGCACAAGAATAATAAAAAAATAATAAAAAACGTTTTCCTGTGCCCTTGTTCCCTCCACTTCACAATAACCAGAAGCCCTAGCTTTTACCCAGAAACATCACAACTCCCCAACCCACTATCTTATTCCACCTTCCCCAAGACTTGCCACCATGGCAATCCAAGAATAAAAATCCTCAGTGGATGGCTCAGATTATTGCTCTTATGTACCTACCAATTGGAGGGTCAAGATTTGTTCAAAGAAGCACAAAGTGGAACCTTGGCTGCCTGCCCTCACAGAAGAAACACATCAAGAGAAGAAGCTCAAGAGTTGAAGACTTAGTTTAGTAGTATAAATAGGAGCTAATGTAAGCCATGTAAAGGCACCCCTAGTTTTTTAGAAAATTTTCAGTTTAAGTTTTTATTTTCTTGTAACCTTAAGCTTTATTTCAATGAAAAAGTTGCTTTGAATTAATCTTATTATCTTTGGTTATTAGTTGTGATTTGTCATTGGCTAAGTTTATTTACAGTAAAGAAAAGGGGGGTCAAAACTTTTGTAAGTGTGTTTGGAATAAGCTTGTTGAATGGGTCAAAGTGGTTTTTACCCACTTTGACCAAGGCAGTCAAACTAGTTTTAACTTCATTAGTCATTTCCACAAGTCTTTATGCTGTTAGAAAAGTTCTTTTAAGCATTGAGTTTTAAAAAAATAGGTGTTGCTGTCTCAATCAAGTTAGCAGTGGAAGCTGCTGTTTTTGAATCATTTTTTTTTTACAGTTTGTTTGATGTTCAAAGTCAATAATCTTGGTGTCTCTTGAGTACTTGTACTCCCACCTCAACTTAGTTTTAGTTTTGGTATTCTTGGCAAGGTTAAATTGAAGTAAAAAAAATGTCTTTAGCTAATTTTTCTTAGTTCTGTTCAGAACCTGTGGTACCAAACACCAGCTGTTAGCAGCTTAGTTCTTAGCTGTTATAAGCTCTTTCCACCACAAAAATATGTTTTTTTCTGAATGTGTACCATGCTAACTTTATTTGTTGTAGCTTTTGATTATCTTGGAAGCTCAGATCCAGCTTAAAAATAAGCTTGAGCAGGTCCCCCTAGGCTGCTTATTTGCAGCCTGCAACATCAGCTCAACAGGTCACTTGCATCCTTTTCTTTTACCAGTAGCTTATTAGTAGTGGTTAAGTACTCAATTACTTTGTTAAGATTAGTTAGATACCTTTAGCTTCTTAAGTTCTTATTACAATTTTAGGCTGCTTAATGTTATTTTACTAGCTTAGGATTTCCTTAAGTTAGAACCCATAGCCAACTGCTTTCCCTTTCTTTTGTAATAGGCTCACTGATATCAACTTAAGTTTGGCTTAAATTTCATTGCTTGTTGCTTATTTGGACCAAAAAGTCATTTAAGGGGGTGTTTGGCTGTTGGAACAAGCTGTTCCAAACAGTTTGTTAAAAGCTTTTCTAAAGTTGATTTTAAGAAAGACTTGCAGGTTAATCATTTTAAATGGATTCTCAAAGAAAAAGAAAGAAATGGTTTTGTTTAAGTTGTTTGTGACAGTGGCTTTAAAAAGAGTATTCGTTGAAGTTTTTGCAATCTGTTGGGAATAAGCTGTCCAATCAGCTTATTGGGTGTTTTTCTTTTAAGTGCAGTTCTTGTAAGAGTGCTCATTTGGTTTGTGACTTTAATGTTCAATAGCAGAATTTGAAAGAGAAAAAAAATGTTTTGCAAAAAGTGGCATAGCTGGGACTCGAACCCACGCTACCCACCTCATAACACAACACACTATCCAACTGCGCCCTTGGGACTTGTCTCATTAGCTTTGCACAAACAAATCATTTAACCCCATTAAACAGTTTAGCTTATCAGCTATTGTTAGCTTATTTCTTGCTTATTTTCTATAGCACTAGTGTGTTTTTTTCATTTTTCACAGATTCTGTAGCATCTCAAGTACTTTTTGTTAAATTTTCAGATTTTTCTCAAATGGTTTAGTATTTTTAATAAATTAATTAGTGTTAAATCGTTTTTAATTCGTAGAAATTAATTTAAAAGTCGAAAAAATATTCCGCTTTTTCCTAAAATCATTTTTAGTCGAATAGATCGTAGGAAAATTGGTTTCACACCCGTAGCCCTTAAATTTCATAACTTTTACGTTTATGGCTCGGGTTGTTTTACCGTTTTTACGTTTTTGCGTTTTTGCACCCTAGGACTTAGTGTAGCTTCGTTTTATCATTCCTTAGGTTTAGTGATAGTTTAATTTTAGTTTATTAGGGTTCCCTTGCCTTAATTACTTTCCCGTTCATTAATTTGTAGAATACGTAATCAAATCCAAATCATTTAAAATCCAATTCAAGTTCAAATCACGAAACTCAACGAATCCTTCCATTCACACCTCGTTGGGACACGACCCGGGGAAATCACTTTCTCGGTATCACTTTTATCACACCCGTGAGGTTTGGCACGTTGACCTTTTTCCTAAAGGGTTGATTTGTCGAATTTTACGATTATTTTGATATACGTTGATATTGTGTTTTTCACCACTCACTTCACAACGAATCAAATTTTGGCGCCGCTGCCGGGGAGGTGTGTTGCGACAATATCGTGAAGTTTTTGCGATTAGTGACTTGAAGAACCTTCCTCGTGAAGTTATTGTTTTTATAAAAATACAAAAATACAAAAATATTTTTCTTTTCTTTGTATATATATGTAAAAGATTAAAAATACAAAAAGATTTTCCTTGTTGTTTTAAATAAATAGAAGACACAATCAATATAACATTCTTAACTGAGGTGTTATCATTATAAGTTCCCGAACCAAAGATTTAAAACTTGCCTTTGTGTCGCTTGTGGATTTATTTATTTCTATCGGACAAACAAACTGTGTGGTGGGTATAAGGACGGCCTGACATTAAATTGTGGCTGTAAAGAAGCGGGTTTTTAATAAGCTTCGCGCTGACCTACAAAGCTTCTCCGCTCGCTTGTGCGTTTGTCTTGTAGAGGTGATTTATTCACTTGGGATTATTGGTTTAAGTTCACTGTTGTTTTGCCTCGGTCTTGTTTTAATTGAAAGTGTTGTTTTTGGAAGTGCATGCGCACTCGCTCTCAAGCTCGTAGACGTAACCGTAACCAAGCAAACGTACCCGAGATACGTACCGTCGAACAAATCACAATGACACACAACCTAGGGAACGGACCTCAAGTCCAACAACCTGGGCCACAAAATCCAGCTCCCGATCTCCGAACGATGGAGGAGCTTTGCCAACCTACGATGGATGGACGGGGCGGTCCAATTGCCCCGGTCAACATCGAGGCCACTGATTTTGGACTTAAGCATCACATGATTCAACAAGTCCAAAGTTTTTGCCAATTTCACGGATCACCGGGTGACGATGCCAACAAGCATCTCGACAAATTTCTCACCGTCACCCAAAGTATGAAGCAAAATGGGGTCACCGATGACGCCCTTCGCTTATACCTCTTTCCATATTCCTTGACGCTTCATGCCACCGCATGGTTTGATCGTCTTCCCAAGAACTCAATCCATAGTTTCGACGAAATGGTCTCCAAATTCTTGGCGAAATATTTTCCACCGTCGATGGTGACGAAACTACGGAATGAAATCAGTAATTTTCGGCAGCATCCCGATGAGTCCTTATTTGAGGCATGGGAACGCTATAAGCTTTCAATTGATCGATGTCCGAACCACAACATGTTGCTTGTCACCCAAATAGATACGTTCTATAACGGGTTAACATTGAGACATCGTGACACAATCAATGCTGCTGCCGGTGGTACCTTTATGAAAAGGCGACCCGAAGAGTGTTATGATCTCATTGAAAACATGACTGCCCACCACAATTATTGGGATTCCTCAGCCGAGAGGAGTGAGTCAAGGAGATCTACCACCCTTCCATCTTCAGAATTCACGACTCTAACCAAAAAGATTGAAGAAATATCCACTGCCGTGCTTAAATTGAGTCACAATAATAACAATCAACAAGTGAATGTCGTAAACAAGAGTTGTGAAACTTGTGGTGGTCCACACCCTTATTTTGAGTGTCCAGCCTCCGGTGGCTTCACTCAAGAGAGCGTTTATGCCGCTTCTGGTTCCTACAATACGGGAGGTAATTCCTACCAACCGCAAGGGGACCGAAACCTTCTCAGCTATCGTTCTAACAATTTCCTTGGACCACCCGGGTTTAATCAAAATCAGAACAATCAAAATGTGCAAAATAGAAATAATCAATTCAATCAAAATCAGAGTCAGAATCGGAATTTTCAAAATCAAAATCAAGGTTTTCATAATCAAGGAAATTTCAATCAAAACCGATTCCAAGCTCCTCAGCAAAATGTGCATGCCCAACCTCCTCAAGCTTCCATTGACATTGCTAATTACATCAAAAGCAATGAAGCTAAGATGGTGTCCATGCAAAATCAAATTACCACTTTGAAGAATGATTTCACTACCGAGCTTAGAGCTACTAGTAACAAGATTGATCAATCTCATAGCAAGATTGAAAGCATGATTGCTAGTCTCATGAGCCAAAAGAATGAAGCTTCAACTTCGGGTGCTCTTCCGAGTAATACCATTCCCAACCCAAAGGGTGAATTGAATGCTATTGCTACCCGAAGTGGTAAATCTTATGATGGACCTTCGACTCCAATGCCTCCTCCACCAGGGGCAATGAGTCAAGTTACCGAGATCTCAAAGGACAAGGTGCAAAACTCAAGCCCACGAAGTACCGCACAAGTCCAATCTCCGGAGGTCTTACCTCCAATTCCGGAACCCGTTGTTCCGATGACCACTCCTAAGCCTTCACTTCCTTATCCTTCAAGGCTTAATGACCAAAAACTCCGTGATAAAACTAGTCAACAAATGGAGAAGCTTATCCAAATCTTTCAAGATTTGCACTTCGAGATTAGTTTCGCGGACGCTCTTCTTCTAATGCCAAAGTTCGGTCCGACAATCAAAAATTTGTTGAATAACAAAGAAAAGATTTCCGAAATGGCTAAAACTTCTTTGAACGAAAATTGTTCGGCGGTTATCCTTAAAAAGCTTCCCGAAAAGTTAGGAGACCCCGGAAAATTTCTCATCCCATGTGATTTTCAAGGCATAGTTCAATGCTCCGCCTTGGCCGATCTTGGCGCTAGCATTAACTTGATGCCACACTCCATGTGGAAGAAGCTTTCATTACCTCCGCTTACACCTACATGTATGATCCTCGAGCTTGCGGACCGTACAAGTTCTCGTCTGCTAGGTATAGCCGAGGATGTATTTGTTAAAGTAGGCAAGTTTCATTTCCCCGCCGACTTTGTTGTTGTCGAATTTGATGCCGATCCCCGAGTACCCCTCATCCTTGGGAGGTGCTTCTTAAAAACGGGTCGTGCATTGATCGATGTTGATGAAGGGGAAATCACTTTGAGGGTAAACAAGGAAGCCGTTACTTTCAATCTCAATCAAGTTACGAAATACTCCCCCAATTATGAAGACAATTCCGTCAACAAAATTGATGTCCTTGACATTGTGTCGGAGGAGTATTCTCAAGAAATTCTTGGATTCTCGAGTGGCAATCCCACTTCGGTTGATCCTATCGTTGCTCTCTCTTCCCCTCCCCTCACTCCGTTTGAGGGAAGTGACTTTATTTTGGAAGAGATTGAAGCATACTTGGCTAGTGATTCTGTTCCATGGGAAATAGATCACGCTCCCATCGACATTGAGGGAGATATTCTTCTCATCGAGAAGTTGCTCAATGAAGATCCTTCATCACTCCCTCCTCAAGAACTTCATAAAGAGGAAATCAAAACGATTGAAAAATCTAATGATCCTCCCGAGGTCGAACTTAAGGACTTACCACCTCATCTCGAGTATGCATTTTTGGAGGGTGACAATAAATCGCCCGTCATTATTGCTAAAGACTTGAGTGAGGATGAAAAATCCGCTCTCATAAAGGTTTTGAAGTCACACAAGCGAGCCATCGCTTGGAACCTTTCCGACATTAAGGGTATTGACCCGAGATTTTGTACTCACAAAATTCTCATGGAAGATGATTTCAAACCGGCTGTTCAACACCAAAGAAGGGTGAATCCTAAAATTCATGAGGTTATCAAAGCGGAAGTCATAAAACTTCTCGATGCCGGATTGATTTACCCTATCTCGGATAGTCCTTGGGTTAGCCCCGTTCATTGTGTGCCTAAAAAAGGTGGCATTACCGTTGTTGAAAATGATGAAAACGAGTTGATTCCTACTCGATTGGTTACAGGATGGCGTGTTTGCATTGACTATCGAAAGTTAAATGAAGCCACCCGTAAAGACCACTTTCCATTGCCTTTCATGGATCAAATGCTTGAGAGATTAGCGGGAAACGAATACTATTGTTTTCTCGATGGTTTCTCGGGTTACTTCCAAATACCCATTGACCCACAAGATCAAGAAAAGACCACATTCACGTGTCCTTACGGAACATTTGCTTACCGACGCATGCCTTTTGGCTTGTGTAATGCTCCCGGTACGTTCCAAAGGTGTATGATGGCCATTTTCCATGATATGATCGAAAAGACTATGGAAGTCTTTATGGATGATTTTTCGGTCTTTGGGGATTCTTTCCAAACATGTCTCTCCCATTTGGACAAGATGCTTGAACGTTGTGAAAACACTAATCTTAGTCTAAATTGGGAGAAATGTCACTTTATGGTCAAAGAGGGCATTGTCCTTGGCCATAAGATTTCTACGAGCGGGATTGAGGTTGACAAAGCTAAAGTCGATGTCATTTCAAAATTACCTCCTCCCACAACCGTCAAAGGAGTTAGAAGTTTCCTTGGTCATGCCGGTTTCTATCGTCGTTTCATTCAAGATTTTTCGAAGATATCCCGGCCTATGACCCGACTTCTTGAAAAGGATACTCCTTTCATCTTCTCTAGTGAGTGCGTTGAAGCTTTTCAAACTCTTAAGAAGAAGCTCACGGAAGCACCAATTCTAGTTGCCCCCGATTGGGAATTACCATTTGAGCTTATGTGCGATGCAAGTGATTTCGCCATAGGTGCCGTTTTGGGGCAACGAAAATCAAAACATTTCCAGCCTATACATTATGCTAGCAAAACTTTGACCGAAGCTCAAGCACATTACACTACGACGGAGAAAGAATTACTAGCCGTGGTGTATGCTTTCGAGAAATTTCGGCCATACTTGATCTTGTCCAAAAGCATAGTGTATACGGATCACTCGGCTCTCAAATATCTTTTTGCTAAGCAAGATGCAAAGCCGAGATTGCTCCGATGGATTCTCCTCCTACAAGAATTTGATATCATCATCCGTGATAAAAAAGGAGCGGAGAACCTAGCGGCTGATCATCTCTCTCGTCTTGAAAATCCACATCAAGGTGTGCTCGAGAAAAAGGAAATAAATGAAACGTTTCCTCTCGAAACTCTTAATGTGGTATCTCATCATGAAAATTCGAGTACCCCATGGTTTGCCGACTTTGCAAACTATCATGCGGGTAACTTTGTTGTGAAAGGGATGTCGTCCCAACAAAAGAACAAATTTTTCAAAGATGTTAAGCATTATTTCTGGGACGACCCCTTCTTGTTTAAGGTTTGTGCGGATCAAGTCATCCGACGGTGTGTTCACGGGCAAGAAGCCGATGAAATTCTCAAGGCTTGTCATAATGGACCCACGGGGGGACATCATGGCCCGAACTACACCGCTAAAAAGGTGTTTGATTCCGGTTTCTATTGGCCCACGATCTACAAAGATGCCCATGACCTCGTCAAATCTTGCGACTCTTGCCAACGTCATAGCAACATCTCTAAAAGAGATGAAATGCCTCAAAATGCTATTCAAGTGTGCGAGATCTTTGACGTATGGGGCATTGACTTTATGGGTCCGTTCCCGTCTTCTCGAGGGAACAAGTATATACTCGTGGCGGTCGATTACTTGTCCAAATGGGTGGAAGCGAAAGCGCTCCCCACCAACGACGCCCGAGTAGTTGTGAAATTTTTGAAGTCTCTCTTTACCCGTTTCGGAACTCCCCGTGCCATCATTAGTGATCGCGGTACGCACTTTTGCAACGACCAATTCGCAAAAGTCATGCTTAAGTACGGTGTCACTCACCGTCTTTCTACCGCGTATCACCCCCAAACTAGTGGGCAAGTGGAAGTTTCGAATCGTGGTTTGAAAAGAATCTTGGAGAGGACCGTAGGTGAAAACCGTGCCTCTTGGTCGGACAAACTTGAAGATGCACTTTGGGCCTTCCGTACCGCTTTCAAAACACCCATCGGGTGTACTCCTTACAAGCTTGTGTATGGAAAGGCGTGTCATCTCCCGATCGAGCTCGAGCACAAAGCCTATTGGGCCTTGAAGCATGCTAATTTTGACCTTAAGTCCGCGGGTGATCACCGAAAAGTTCAACTCAATGAATTAAATGAAATCCGTGATCAAGCCTACGAGAACTCGTTGATTTACAAGGAAAAGACAAAGAAGATCCATGACTCAAAGATTAAGAACCGCGTTTTCAACGTTGGTGACCGAGTCCTTCTTTTCAATTCTAGATTGAAAATCTTCTCGGGGAAACTTAAGACCCGTTGGACCGGTCCATTCACCATTGCCAAAGTTTTTCCATATGGCACCGTCGAGTTATCTCAAACCGACGGGCCAAACTTTAAGGTGAATGGACATAGATTGAAACATTATTTTGGAGGGGACATACCATCCTTGGTTGTCCCGGATCTACAAACTTTCCCCATGAACCAATGAATGCGGGGATCGAGTCAAGCTAGCGACTCGGGAATCAAAAACAGTAGCACGCTATATGGGTTTTCACCCGTATTTCTGACTTCTTTCTACTTTCTACCACCCTAGTGTGGGGGAGTTGCCCCCCGCTATTGTATAAAGGTTTAAAAAAAAAAAAAAAAAAAAAAAAAAAAAATCCTTTTAAATAATGGCCGTATTATTTCCCTTTATGTTCTCAGTTTCGGCATAACCGCCGGTACTTTGAATATTGAGGGCAATATTCATTTCTAGTGTGGGGGGGAATTCTCACGAATTTTATCATTATTAATCCGCCTAATTCCCCCGTTTTTGGCCAAAAATTTTTTTTTTTGGAGTAAGTGTTTTACACTTTCTCATTTGGTTATCAGTCCGCCATGTCTGTAAGACTAAAGGATTGGCTAATCCAGGAGCAAACGGCTCTTGGTAAAGATTTATCAAATCCGTTGACGGCTTGCAATTTGCCCAAAATTGTATGGTGTTCAGCTCACCATATCTTTAATTAGTGAAGAGTTGGCTAGCCCGCAAGTTTATGGCTTGTGGTAAAGGCAGTTGGAAAACCATAATTGGTAATCGACTCACCAAAGATAATATTGATAATTTATCTAAGAGTTGGCTAGTCCAGAAGCAAACGGCTTCTGGTAAAGACAAATCAAAACCGTTGAAAGCTGGTGGTTTGCTCAAAATCACATGGTTATCGGTGTACCATAGTTCTTACTTGAACTGAAACATTTGGCTACTCCAGAAGTGATGGCTTTTGGTAAAGAGACTCAAATCCATTATGTTTTCTCAAAAGATTGCTAGGGACTAGCAATGTTTTAGTGTGGGGGATTTGATGAGTGCGTATTCACTCATCATTTTAGGTCAAATTTGAACTGCAAAACATCTAAAAACACTCCAAAATGCATCAAAATACTGAAAAGATCTCAAAATTGTGTTTTATATGTTTCAGATGCAAAATGTTTAAAATCAGATGAAAAACGAACAAAGTTTGCATAATTGGCAGTTTCAGTCCCCCGTCTTTCAAAAATTGACAGAAATAGTCCCTGAGCACGTAATTTAAAAAGAAAAGTCACCAAAGGTCCTTTTGAAATCATAAGTTGTCATAATTAGTCCTTTGGTGAAAAATTTCAAAAGTTTGAGAAATTACAGTTTTGATCCTTGGAATTTTCAGAATTGTCTTGATTAGTCCTTGGGATTTCAGTTTTGGCAAATTTGATCCTTACACTTTTAAAGATTGTCAAGATTGGCCCTTGGAAAAACATTTTCAGAATTTCATGAGTGGTCCTTGGATTTTCAGATTTTACATCTTTGGTCCCTTAAGTATTATGTGGATCCAATATCTATCCTAAGTCCAATTCTAATATTAGCCTAGGCCCAAAGTTAACAAGCAACCCAACCCAATCTCTTTGACCCGGTCAACCCACTCACCCTACCCGGTCAATGAATAAGCAGACCCACCCCTGTTTCTTCTTCCCTGTGTTTCCCGCCCAAACACACACAGAGCACAAGAATAATAAAAAAATAATAAAAAACGTTTTCCTGTGCCCTTGTTCCCTCCACTTCACAATAACCAGAAGCCCTAGCTTTTACCCAGAAACATCACAACTCCCCAACCCACTATCTTATTCCACCTTCCCCAAGACTTGCTACCATGGCAATCCAAGAATAAAAATCCTCAGTGGATGGCTCAGATTATTGCTCTTATGTACCTACCAATTGGAGGGTCAAGATTTGTTCAAAGAAGCACAAAGTGGAACCTTGGCTGCCTGCCCTCACAGAAGAAACACATCAAGAGAAGAAGCTCAAGAGTTGAAGACTTAGTTTAGTAGTATAAATAGGAGCTAATGTAAGCCATGTAAAGGCACCCCTAGTTTTTTAGAAAATTTTCAGTTTAAGTTTTTATTTTCTTGTAACCTTAAGCTTTATTTCAATGAAAAAGTTGCTTTGAATTAATCTTATTATCTTTGGTTATTAGTTGTGATTTGTCATTGGCTAAGTTTATTTACAGTAAAGAAAAGGGGGGTCAAAACTTTTGTAAGTGTGTTTGGAATAAGCTTGTTGAATGGGTCAAAGTGGTTTTTACCCACTTTGACCAAGGCAGTCAAACTAGTTTTAACTTCATTAGTCATTTCCACAAGTCTTTATGCTGTTAGAAAAGTTCTTTTAAGCATTGAGTTTTAAAAAAATAGGTGTTGCTGTCTCAATCAAGTTAGCAGTGGAAGCTGCTGTTTTTGAATCATTTTTTTTTTACAGTTTGTTTGATGTTCAAAGTCAATAATCTTGGTGTCTCTTGAGTACTTGTACTCCCACCTCAACTTAGTTTTAGTTTTGGTATTCTTGGCAAGGTTAAATTGAAGTAAAAAAAATGTCTTTAGCTAATTTTTCTTAGTTCTGTTCAGAACCTGTGGTACCAAACACCAGCTGTTAGCAGCTTAGTTCTTAGCTGTTATAAGCTCTTTCCACCACAAAAATATGTTTTTTTCTGAATGTGTACCATGCTAACTTTATTTGTTGTAGCTTTTGATTATCTTGGAAGCTCAGATCCAGCTTAAAAATAAGCTTGAGCAGGTCCCCCTAGGCTGCTTATTTGCAGCCTGCAACATCAGCTCAACAGGTCACTTGCATCCTTTTCTTTTACCAGTAGCTTATTAGTAGTGGTTAAGTACTCAATTACTTTGTTAAGATTAGTTAGATACCTTTAGCTTCTTAAGTTCTTATTACAATTTTAGGCTGCTTAATGTTATTTTACTAGCTTAGGATTTCCTTAAGTTAGAACCCATAGCCAACTACTTTCCCTTTCTTTTGTAATAGGCTCACTGATATCAACTTAAGTTTGGCTTAAATTTCATTGCTTGTTGCTTATTTGGACCAAAAAGTCATTTAAGGGGGTGTTTGGCTGTTGGAACAAGCTGTTCCAAACAGTTTGTTAAAAGCTTTTCTAAAGTTTATTTTAAGAAAGACTTGCAGGTTAATCATTTTAAATGGATTCTCAAAGAAAAAGAAAGAAATGGTTTTGTTTAAGTTGTTTGTGACAGTGGCTTTAAAAAGAGTATTCGTTGAAGTTTTTGCAATCTGTTGGGAATAAGCTGTCCAATCAGCTTATTGGGTGTTTTTCTTTTAAGTGCAGTTCTTGTAAGAGTGCTCATTTGGTTTGTGACTTTAATGTTCAATAGCAGAATTTGAAAGAGAAAAAAAATGTTTTGCAAAAAGTGGCATAGCTGGGACTCGAACCCACGCTACCCACCTCATAACACAACACACTATCCAACTGCGCCCTTGGGACTTGTCTCATTAGCTTTGCACAAACAAATCATTTAACCCCATTAAACAGTTTAGCTTATCAGCTATTGTTAGCTTATTTCTTGCTTATTTTCTATAGCACTAGTGTGTTTTTTTCATTTTTCACAGATTCTGTAGCATCTCAAGTACTTTTTGTTAAATTTTCAGATTTTTCTCAAATGGTTTAGTATTTTTAATAAATTAATTAGTGTTAAATCGTTTTTAATTCGTAGAAATTAATTTAAAAGTCGAAAAAATATTCCGCTTTTTCCTAAAATCATTTTTAGTCGAATAGATCGTAGGAAAATTGGTTTCACACCCGTAGCCCTTAAATTTCATAACTTTTACGTTTATGGCTCGGGTTGTTTTACCGTTTTTACGTTTTTGCGTTTTTGCACCCTAGGACTTAGTGTAGCTTCGTTTTATCATTCCTTAGGTTTAGTGATAGTTTAATTTTAGTTTATTAGGGTTCCCTTGCCTTAATTACTTTCCCGTTCATTAATTTGTAGAATACGTAATCAAATCCAAATCATTTAAAATCCAATTCAAGTTCAAATCACGAAACTCAACGAATCCTTCCATTCACACCTCGTTGGGACACGACCCGGGGAAATCACTTTCTCGGTATCACTTTTATCACACCCGTGAGGTTTGGCACGTTGACCTTTTTCCTAAAGGGTTGATTTGTCGAATTTTACGATTATTTTGATATACGTTGATATTGTGTTTTTCACCACTCACTTCACAACGAATCAGCGACAAAAACCATCGATACATGACCAAATCCATGGCCAAGACACCAATGACTGCTCAAATCCCTCACCTAAGCATGATTCACGACTAAAGGGTAGGATAAGACATGGGATGCACATAAATCGTGAAAAATAAAAATAAGAAACAAATAGTCTTAGCCTACAACCAAGTCGTCACCGTCCGCCGTCCATCTAAAATCCAAGCTTTTCAAGACGTAAAAACCGGATCATAATGCAACAGGTAAGTGTGATATTAGCGGACGTCATGATGGACACACTACTTGGTCTTCATCAATATGTTGGTGTAAACATGTCACCAACTCAAATTTTCAAATGTGATCGAAGTGGCCTCCTCGATACTAATCATTAAGCTTATATCAACTTAGTGCTACTAATTTTGCACTATTATTTCAAATACAAAACGTAACTAAACAACTAATATATTTTTTTTCTTTTTTCAATTTTTTTGAATCATAACTATACAAAATAATATCATCCCCCACTTGAGATGAATCATATATAACAAACTTTGGGGGGTCTTCAATGATCATCAAATATATGTCTTCGACGTAGGCGTGATTCCTGAATCTCTCTACTTGAACCTTAAACTTGAGCAAACGGTGACTTCCCAATCATGAGCTAAGACTACACGGTAGGCTAAGGCGAATAGGTGTATCGAAACAAAATTGATAAGGGTATGAAATAAAAAGAATGGCTCGGAAGGGTGTATCTAGGGGTATCTTGCACTGAAGGTGAGTGCAACAAAAGGGTTTTAACACGGGGTCGAAGAGTTGAGTTGACTAATCAATAAACGCGCACAATTATGTACACATATGGGCTATTTGGGTGTTAATCCTTAAATATTTCCTTCTCAAATTGTCTCTTCTAAATGTATCAAGCTAACTCGACACACTTCTCGTCTATGGTCTCGAAATGATGTAAAGGCCAAGTTATAAAGTTTACATACTACCGGAACACTCAATATTTGGTAGATTTGGGGTAAATAAGGGGAAATAGAAAGGCTAAATCTCACCATGGAAATCAAAGGTTATAGTGTGCTCGGCTAAGGTCTGTTCTAGTTAGGTTAGGAAAAACATGTCAAAATTTTAAAAATGGCATAATTTTGCAAAATAAACTAGAAAAAATGAGGGAAAACAAGTTCAAGTTATAATTTTACTCCCGTCGCCCCACTTGAAATGTGCAAAGTTCCTTTTGTACTAAACATGAAATAAAGATGAGGTGAAAGTAGAATTGGAACGAGAACTTCTTTGAAACTTGCTCTAAAAGGAAAGAAGGATCACGTTGAACATGTGTGCCTTCGTCTTGCCTCCATGAGCAAACTTCAATTCCCTAAAATCACAAAATTACCAACAAGCATAAATCTAAAATAAAAAGGAAAAATAAAAACAAACAAAAATCTAACTCACTTTCGTAGGAATCACGGTTGCATTTAGCGTATGCAACAAGCCTTTTGACCTACTTGGTGTAGAGTGGACGAGTGAAGTCTCGTGAGGGTTTACAGGGAACACACCCACAAAGTTAATTTAAAACTATTACAAGGTTATGGTGTGTAAGATTAAAATTTAAATTTGGTTACAGGAAAGGTTACGGCGTAAACTCATGAATGAGTTACGTCATAATTGGTGAAACCTGGGAGTCATCCGATATCGGGAGGATGGTTACGGCGTAACCATAGAATTAGGTTACGTCGTAAAGTCTACACATAATGGAAATTCCATACTTGTTCCATCTTTCGAGAGCTTTACGTTATCCTCCTTGCTCCAATTCCTGCAAAATATAAAAACAAACATACCAAACCCAACTTTACTAATAAAATGAAAAAGAAAAAGGATTGTTAATACAAATAAGCCGTAAAAACGTTTATTTAAATTTTACGATCTTCTAATGTTTTTTCGATAACAAACGTAAAATCATTTTAACGAAACAAATAAAATACGTAAATAGTTTGATTCAATAGTTTTCTAACACACTAACGTTTTCACATAAAACACTAAAACAAATATAAGTGATTTTATGATTTTGATACATATGTACAACAACTAGTGTTTACATATTGGGCTAACATATACTTAACTAAGTATATACTAAAATGGGTAAAAACAAGTTTATACTAAAAAGGGTAAAAACAAGTATATACTAAATCGGTAAAAACTAGCAAATGGTATTGACCCATAACCCATGGTTTTATACAAACCACTTAACCAAGTTCAATGTATTCTAGAGATACATTGTATCTAGAAAGAAACCCATGGATCAACCCATAACCCATGACCCATGACCCATAACCAAAAATACCTATGGGCAAAGAGGAGCGTCCCACGGATCCCTAGCTTTGTGCTAGACGGATCCCTTGTGGGAGGGATCCGCGGGATCCGGGGAATAGTAGAAAATTTCCCCTATAAATAGAGAGCCATTTCTTCCTTTTAACTAATCTCTTCACACATACTTTCTCCAAGTATTATATCTCTCTAACCTCATATCAAAGAGATCTATGTAGTTTGTCTTTTGTTTTTGTGTGATTCTCTAGGTTCCTCTTAAAGGCGAGATCACCACTTCTTGAAGTCGAGCAAGCTCAAGTCCATGAGTTGCCATGCTTCGTCATCATCAAGACAACTGAGGTTCTCTTGTTGATAGTTCTTTCTTCCTCCATAGATGTTGTGTTGAAGGCATTAGTGAAGGATGCCGAAAGAGTCAAGACGAAGGCATTAGTGAAAGGTGCTTATCGTTTGTGTCAAAAGCATTAGTGAAGAATGCTAAAGGTGTCAAGACGAAGGCATTAGTGAAGGGTGCCAAGCGTTGTGTCAAAGGTGTAGAAAACTAGAAGAGGGGTTGAATAGTTTACCAATTAAAAACTTTGTTTTGAAACTTATTGAAAGATCAATTGATATTGATCTTAGATATGTTAATGAAATATGCAAGCAATATGTAAAGAGTAAATAAGGAAAGAAATGATCAAACCACGACAAGTTGTTTATAGTGGTTCGGTCTACAAGGACTCTTTTTCCTTGCCCTACTCCATTCCCCGAGTCTCACACTCGAGAGTTTAACTTCACTAGTCAACAAGCTCCTTTCACCGGCGGAGAAAACCTTTACACTTCGCTTACACTATTTCCGACACCAAGCTAGATGTCGAGTTCTTTCCAAGGGTACAACCACTCCCACACACAATTTATTTTGAGGACTAAAATACTAACCACTCACACTCACAAGATTATGATGGTTTAATACAACAATGAAGTATGAATCAACACAAGATCATACAACACTAAACAAACAAGACTTCCAACTTCTCGTTTGAAGCTTAAATGTGACTTGATCTTATTTGCTACAAAAGAGATCACTAATATGATATGAAACTGAGTTAGAAAGGTTAGAGAGAAGATATGTAAGAGAGTATGATAGAAAGGGATAAAAAAAACTACTTGGTTTGGCTTTGCTATTTATAGCCAAAACCATCAGCAGGCACCACGGACGGTGGACCCCTTTAAAGGGTTCCGTCCGTTATACATTTTGGTGTCGCCAGGTCTGACAGCAAGATATCAAGATCTTTGCCAAAGTCAACCATATCTATGTAAGATTGTGTAAGATATGAAGAGTACAAATCTACACAAAATATCTAATGAAATCTTCCAATGATTTCCATGATGCATCACATGATGTCATGTGTTGTTTTTCTATTTTTAGAAATATGCAAATGCATAAGTAATGTTTTAGTTTTTAAGAAACTAAAACATTCTAAAAACTACTATCATACATTATGCTTAGACTCATATTAAGATATGATTAGTTACAATGTAAATGCTTAAATGATGAAGATATTGTTTGAAAAATCTTGTTTTAATATCTATTAAACTTGACAAGCTTTAAGCTTTATACAAATTAAATTTTCTTTTGTCGTTAACAAAACTTAGGTAAAGATAAAAAATATAAATAACGTTTAATGACGATATTTGTATTAACAATCTCCCTCTTTTTGTTGAGGACAAAATATAAATTTTATTTTTATAAAAGATACAAAGTTTGTGTAAGAGTTATAAAAATATTAGTTTTAAAACTTGAAAAGGAAATGATAATGCAAGTGTATGATGTTTGACTTTTTCAGAAAGTCAAAGTATTCACTAGCTGATGCATGATGTTGACTTTTTCAGAAAGTCAAAGTATGCAGTTGACTTTTTAAGAAAAGTCAAGTATTACCAATGAAATATCATGTTTGACTTTTTCAGAAAGTCAATGTATGCAGTTTGACTTTTTCAGAAAAGTCAAATATAAACAAGTTCTATATTTTCTCCCCCTTTTTGTCTCAACAAAAAGAAGAGGCGATGCGGAATGTAATGAACCCGAGCCATTATATCCCCCTTGATCAAAGCTCCCCTTAAATTGGGTGCTTAATGGGAAGATACATGGATTGTGAAAATAAAGCTACAAAAAAAAATGTTAGTAATAATGATCATTCACAAGCATTTCCAAACACTATGTAAAGAACACAATGATGTGTTTTTAGTACAAGAAAATAAATAATCCTAAGAAAAGAAAAACTTAGAAATGCTAATCTATGACCATCCTAATGAGATGGTGGATGAGAAAAAGCGTGGAGGCGCTCAAGGATGTGATTTAGGAAGAATCTCAATTCCTCTTGGAAGTCATGGACTATAACCCTGGTCCTATCAACGGTTTGGGCGGTTTGCTCACAAGTTGAGCAACCATGCCTATGGGGTAGTATGTTTGGTGAGGTTGAGGTGGTGGAATTGTAGATGTGTTGGTGTTGGTGGGAATTTTTGGGGTGGTCATGATGGAGGCTAGCAAAGCATTTTGCATTTGCATAGTCTCACTAAGGTGAGAATCCACCATGCCTTTGAATTGGTGGAGGTGTTGGAGTTCCGCTTGAATCTCCTCTCTTGTGGGATTAGCATCCCACATGCACTCCTCAATGTCCTCTAAGTGAGGGGACATTGATGTGGGGAGTGGTTGGTCCCCATACAAAGGACCATGAATGTCTTTGTGAATGGGGTGGAAGAGAAGAGGTTTTGGCCCTAATGGGGCGTTCGGGTCAAAGGATGGCCTAGGTGACTCATGAGCAATCCGCTCAATTGTACCAAAGGAAGGCAATGGTGGTGGATGATTTGGCCTAGGAGGCAAGTCATCCAAGTCCTCCAAGAAAGGATTTGGAGAAGTGGGTGGTGTGGAAAATAACTCCATAGGAATGAGAGTTGGAGACTTTGGTGGTGAGGGTGTTTTGGATGTTTGGATGGGTGTCGGTGGAGGTGAAGTTGGTGTTTTTGTAGGTGGTGGAGTGGTGATCACAATTGGTGATTGAGTAGGTGTAGCCAAGGTAAGGTTTGTATCATCTCGGATGGGAGATGAGATTGTAAGTGGAGAAGTTCAGATGAGGAGCTCAAGTTTACGAAGCAACAAGGCCTCACGCTAATTCTAGCAGTTTTCTTGCAAGGTTTAGGAGAGGATTTTGTCATTTTGACTTGTGTTTTTCTTTGCTAGATGATGGTAAGAATGAAGAAGGTGTGAGGATGATCTTGGTAAAACCTCTCAATTTATAGAAGTGAAAAATTATGGAGAAATGTGTTTGATTTGATGTTAAACCATAGAAGGGATGAGGTTCCTAATGATTTGGAAGTGGGTTAAATGCTAGTCATATCACCCAAGTCAAGCCATACAAGAGAGATGGAGTGAAGAAGCAAAGATTTGCAATAAATGTGTTCTAATGAGTGGAATTTCCTAACAATCAGATTACCCACGGATTTCAAGGTACCAAAAATATGGTTCTTTCCTTTATGCCAAAGGGCTCCTTGGGTGAATTTTTCAAAATTTTGAATTTTGGTGGGAAATGGATTTCTTATATGCCTAAGTGAATTATACTAGTTCTAATAAGGGTATAAACTAGTTAAGATTGACCTATAAGCAATGGATGGTAATTTGGAATCATGAAAGAATCGAAATTTAGAAAGTTACCTGGAGGATCCACAGCACCAAAAGTTTACACTGACGGACCCCTAAAAAGGGTGCCGTCTGGTCCGCCTGTACAGGTACGGCGGTACCATTTCTCATAACAGACGGAACCAAAACGTTGGTGCCGTCTGATCCGTGCAGTGCAGAAAACTTCACAGAGTGTATTTTAAGGTGTTGGGGACCTTTCTGAAACCTGAAATTTTTCTCAAAACTTGTGACACTAAACATTTCTAGTTAGGAAAAGTAAATAACACATGTACAAACATAATGGAGCATGGATTTTGAGCAAGGCTAAGTGATTTTCACATTATAGTAAAAATGGGTAAAATTTGATAGCATACTTGTGCTATCTTCCTGCATAATATTTTTAGCATACATCATTGTTTCAAGTTATATTATCATCTTACAAGATAAAAACAACCAAATTGTATTAAACATTAGAGATAATGTATTGTTCCAAACGCTCCTTAAAACAATTCTCACTTATCCAACTTCTTGTAGATCTTGGTCATCATTATACCAAGGCACTTGAACATTCCCTTGGTTTGCTTGAACTCCGCTGATTCATTCTCAATTTCGGGAAGAGATGCATAATACTCATGAGGTGGAAGGCGAGAGTTTGGAATTCCATCATCGGAGCTATTTGATGATGATGATGATGGAGTTGGAGGTTTTGCTCTCTTGCCTTTTGTCTTAGCAACTCGTGCATCACTCAAAGGTACAAAGATGTGAGGGATGAGCTCATAGTGAAGGTGCATCCCTTTTGGGCTTGGTGGAATTGGTGCAAAGGATCTATAGAGACGGGTGAGAAGCATCCCGTATGGTAGAGCAACCGATCTTTGTGTTGGAATATCAATCATTCTCCTAGCAATGTAGTAGGCTAAATTGAATGGTTGACGGGTGGATAAGTTGTAGAGCATATGGCAAAGACAAGCATTGATGTGATCCCTATTTCCTATGGTGCTAATGACGTTGGCTCTAAGTAGTTCTTCCCATTTCCTAAATTCGGGCTTAAGTTCATTTAGCTCCATTCCATATGGGTCTCGGTTCACTTTTTTTCCTTTTCGGGTGACTCGGGTTGTATCTCCCCTTGGGATAAATAGGTGCTCACGGATGACATCCTTATTTGCTAGAGGTGTTTGGTAGGGAGAAGTGCGGTTATTGATTGCATCAAGAATGGTTAGTGACCACTTATCAGAGTAGACACAAGTCCCTCGGTTGGGAATTCCTAGCAATTGAGCAAAGTTGGCTAAGGTGATGGTGTAGTCGTTTTGATTGATTTTAAACCTAAGACAAAACTCATCATCTTCTTCATCACTAAAGCCGGTCACACTAGCATAGAACTCTAACACAAACCTAGGACAAATTGGTTCATCGATGTCAAGAAGACAATCGAATTGAATGGCGGCTAGTTCTTCACAGAGATTGGTATTTTCAATGAAAGATGGGTGAATGGTTCTACCCTCATGGAAATACCTTGATTCTAGACTCTTAAAGATTTCTACTTGTTCCTTGGAAAGTCCTTTGGTTTTGTGATGTTTGGGAATATAGCCAAGGGTGTCCTTGTGGTCGTAGAATCTTGCGGCTACCATGGTTATTCCTAAGAGCAAGAATTAATATGTTAAAAATGAGAATAAACTTTAACGTTTTGGTTCTAGTGTGTGCCTGTATGAAAATGATTTGGAGTTGCGGTTATCTCGACTCATTTTATGCACAAAAATGGTTTTAGTGGGGTGTTTGGCAAATACCATGAGATAACCCAAATGCTCCTAATTCAACGTGGCTTCATTTGAATATACCCGGGAATGCATATTAGTTATGCAATACCTTTAGTATTCAAGAGCATGCAAGTGATGAAAGTCTAACGTTTCTATTTGTATTACCAATGAAAAAATTGTTTTCCTACAAGTGAGAAGCTTTTCAAAATTTTTGACATGGGGTGTTTGGTTATTTGAATAAGGCCTTATAGTCATTATCTATTGATTAGTGGGAAGCATGATTTGTTTATGCAATATGATAATGTAGTACCTAATTTCAATGACTAGTTATGCAATTTGCCAATTGAATTCATATTTAGTATAAAAGCATACATAAAACCCCATGTAATGATTTGTAATGGTTTTGTGCATAAATAAGAATCCTAGACTCAGAATTAAGAGATAAAATGTAGTTAGGATACTTACAATGATGTTATCTTCAGTGATTAGTAAGTGGGAAGGTGTCAATAATGAGCTTGGTTTAATGTTTACACGTTTTGGTAAAGTGGGTTTTGAGGAAGAAGATGTTTTGTAGGTAGCAGTTTTGCTTCTGTAGACACCACGGACCAGACGGTACCAAAATTTTGGTTCCGTCCGTGTTGTTGTTTGGTGTCGTGGCTACAGTAGCAGATACAAAACAAAATTGTTTTGTTTTGACTATTCTAATGTTTTTGGCTATGTTTATCCTACATGTTTGGTTCCATTAACCCTAAACCAAGTCTAAGAAGATTAAAAGGTTCTCGTTTAAGAGGCTTAGTTAAGATGTCGGCAATGTTGTCTTCGGAGGATACTTTCTCGATTGAGATGTTTCCTTTTTGAACATTGTCACGAAGAAAGTGATGACGGATTTCAATATGCTTTGTATCTAAACACATTGTTCCCTTAATGTATCTAAAAATCCTTTTTATGGCTTCTAAGTGTGATGCCTTTGGGTTTTCTTGAAAGCGAGCACATAGACAAACACTAAACATAATTTCGGGTCTACTAGCCATAAGATAGAGTAGGCTACCAATCATTCATCTATATTTAGTGTTATCTACGGATTCACCTTCTTCGTCCTTGGTGAGTTTAGTGTCCGAGGACATGGCTGTTTTAGTTGGTTTGGAATCTTCAAGACCAAATTTCTTAAGCATGTCTTTTATATATTTATATTGGTTAAATATATGCCATCTTCTAGTTGTTTAATTTGAAGTCCTAGAAAGAAATTTAATTCACCCATCATACTCATTTCAAACTCGTCGTGCATGATTTTAGAGAAATCATCACATAGCTCTTGACAAGTTGATCCGAATATAATGTCATCAACGTATATTTGAACAATGATAATATGTGATTCCTTTTTCTTAGTAAACAGAGTATTATCTACTAATCCCATAGTGTATTTGTTATCAATAAGAAAAGTCTTAAGTCGGTCGTACCAAGCTTTTGGTGCTTGCTTAAGACCGTATAATGCCTTCTTGAGTTTGAAGACATGATGTGGTTTCTCTAAGTCGGTAAAACCGGGAGGTTGAGCAACATACACTTCTTCGTTAATAAACCCATTTAGAAAAGCACTTTTAACATCCATTTAAAATAATTTAAAGTCATAAGCACATGCATAAGCAAGTAATATTCTAATAGATTCGAGTCTAGCTACCGGTGCATAAGTTTCATCATAGTCAATCCCCTCTTGTTGATTATAACCTTGTGCAACAAGCTTAGCTTTGTTTCTAGATACTACACCATTTTCATCCATTTTATTTCGAAAGACCCATTTCGTTCCAATTATAGTTTGATCTTTAGGTTTTGGAAGTAATTTCCAAACATCATTTCTAACGAATTGGTTTAACTCTTCTTGCATGGCAATTACCCATGATTCATCTTTTATTGCTTCATTTATGTTTTTCGGTTCAATGGTGGATACAAAACAAAAATAATTACTTTGATTTTGAGCTTGTGACCTTAAGGTTCTTTGATTAAGTTGTCCTATGACCTTGTCTAAAGGATGACTTTTAGATTCTTTGATGTTTACAATTTCTTTATTTAATGGTTCATCTTCCTTGTTATTATTAATTATTTCTTGACTTTCTATCATTTGACTTTCAACTAAATCATCATCTACCAAAGGTGATGTCTTGGAGGGAGGTGGACTTTCGTCGAATGTTATGTTCAACGATTCCTCGACTATCATTGTTTCTTTGTTTAGGACAATGTAAGCTTTACTAGTTTGAGAATAACCAAGAAATACACCTTCATAAGACTTTGGGTCAAACTTGGTGAGATAATCTTTAGTATTAAGAATAAAGCATTTACAACCAAAGACTCTAAAATATCCTAAAGTTGGCTTTTTACTTTTATAAAGCTCATATGGTGTTTTGTTTAGGAAAGGACGGATTAAGACTCTATTTAAAATATATGTAGAAGTGTCAACCGCGTTACGCCAAAACTTTTGAGGAATGTTTTGTTCATTAAGCATTGTTCTACTCATTTCTTGAATTGTTCTATTTTTACGTTCTACCACTCCATTTGATTGAGGTGTTCGTGGAGCCGAAAAGTTATGTGTTATACCATTTGTATCACAAAAGTTTCCAAATTGAGTTTCGTTGTCAAATTCACGACCATGATCCGTTCAGATCGACACAATTTTAACACCTAGTTGATTTTGAATTTTCTTGCTAAGAATTTCAAATTTATCAAAAGCTTCATTTTTAGTTTTCAAAAACAACGTCCAAGTAAATCTTGAGTAATCATCTACTATGACCAAAGTGTGTTGGTTCCACACCAAGTAAAACAACGTTCAATTTTAACACTATGTTGGTTCCACACCAAGGTTGGTATTCATCTTATCTTTAATCATCTTCTTAAACTTTTTTCCATTCATACGACCCACTGGGAGTTGTTTAACTTTTGATTTTTCAGTGCATATGAAGCTCTCAATTCCCTTAATTGTATAATTCCGTATTTTAAATGTTTCAAGCTTGACTTTTGGTGGATCGTATTGATATCCTTCAATTTCGCAGCCATGTACCTCCATTGCTTCCAATTCTTTCTCATGCCAGAATATTTGTTTTTCTTTGAAAGTTCTTTCACATTTTTCCTAAATATCTTGCAACATGTACCCTTTTTTTTTACCTATTTTCATTGCATACTCATCCAGGAGTTGCAAAACTTCTCCTTTGAACTTTGGCTTGAACTTCTCAAAACTTCGACTATAGGGATCATCTTCACCAACAGGTGTCTCGGATTCATCGAAATAGCTATCAATCATCCATTCTACGGACAATTTTAGCTTCACACCTTTGTCAGTGTTCGTAGTGCCAAACTGATTCCTAACCATTCATCGAACGAAAAGTCGCTCCCCCTGAGCTTCTTTTTAATAACCTTAATCTTAAAATGTTGATCATCTTTGGATTGGTCATTTAAAAGGGAATCTTTGGAACATTCCCCTACTTCGGCTGAATCAACCTTTTCATCAGGAGATCTTTTTGAAACATAGCTTCCCCTTGTGCATTCGTTGAGAAAGTTTTATTTTTCTTGTTCTAGGGCCAGATGATGATTATCGTAGTCCAGTTGAAATCTTTTAACCAGTTCTTCGTTAATAATAGTGTTCCCATACCTAACTTTATACCATTCATGGAAAGATAGATTCCTGAATTCAATATCGCGTCTTTCTAACCCATGGAAACATGTCCATTTGAAATGGGCTCTTTGGATTCCTTTTAACTCTCCATACTCTCCCCCATTACATTTGTTAAGAAAAGAGTCACAAGATGGTCAGGCCTGCGCAAATCCTTCATTTACCATTATCACCGGATTGCAACAGTGATTTGTTAAAGTCGTCGTTTTATCTTCCATAATTCTGTCCATAATCCGATCATGCATAACTTGTGCGTGCTTAGAATTTTCAACATTATTTTCACTATTTTCATCATATTCATAATTCAAATATAAGTGCCACTCATAACATAACATATCAATGTCTATCCATAGGATGTATAAAGATTCATTAGGACCCTCAATAGTGAGGATTACTTTGGAAGATTTAGGGTCAGGGTTTAAAAATTCATTTATATCAAAAGTTATTCGGTCCCCTCCTACTTTCAAACAAAATCTATTTTTCAAATACCTTAATATGTGCATGAGATGTTGCTAAAAATGGTCTTCATAAGATTATGTTGTTATGTTGTCGTCGAGCCATGTCTATAACCACAAAGTAGGCGGAGAAAAGGAATTTACCAATTTTAAGTAACAGATTATCAATAGTTCCTTAAGGCATTGTTCTAGTAGTATCAGCCATTTCAATCATCATTGTTGTTTCTTTAAGACTGGTTAGTGTGAAAGATCATTTAAGCCCATCTAGGATATCGTAACAATGATTTGCACAGTGGAATAACAACACAAGAATCAAAATTACTTCAAAGGTTTTCTTTTATTCACTATATAAAGCTAATACATAAACTAATAAACTACTATACACACGCTTTCTTTGGTGTGTCTAGACTCTCATTGAGAGAGTTCTATGTTTTCTAGATACCTAAAACCTATTCCCTTCCTCTCTTTATATACTAGAGAGTTAGGGTTACAAATACTACTAGGGACTAAATAATAAATACTATTTTAATAAATAGGTCTCTTGTCTTCAATAGTCCTTTATCTTTTACATATTTTGTCATATCAACTAAATTACAATTCCCAACAATCTTTCTCTAGTTGATAATGACAAAACCAATAAGCACAAACTTCCCCTGAAGTTAGTATGATGAAAGATAAACGAAATTCCCCTTATACTATCAAGGGTCTTCAAGCTGGCAAACATCAAATCTTCTTCCCCTTTTTGTTATTATCGAATAGGGGTCTTCTACAGATATGCAACTTGAATAACACTTCCCTTTAAGTGATGCATGTAGATGGCTTTATGTAGTAATTACTCATGAAGAAAACTAGGTATAACAAATTTGATGAAGAAGTTGAATTTCCCAAACTTGCGTCTTATGTCTTGTACTATCCACGTGACTCTGAACTTATACTCCCATAAAAAGCATAAGTAGACCACAACCTCTTGATAAATCCTCAACTACATGAGACACTGAGCACTACAACGTAACTCCTTAAAGTGATAGCAAATGTGAGCATTAAGTACCACTAGTTTATAGATCACACACTTTTGCTAGATTCATCAAGTCTTTGTCAAACCATTAACGCACGAACAAGTTATCTCCAAATGTTGTAAGCCATTTGAGATATGATAAGAGCACACACCTGTGAAACTCAACTACAACATCAAATAAGCAATATTCAATTGTCTTCGTAATCACATCTTCAAATAATCAATGAAAAACATCTAAGTGCAATAACATCATCCTCTCTTATGTGACTATTGCCTCAGCCAGCGATCTACACGTAGTCCTTATTTGTATCGTTGCCTCACTTCGGCGATTCTACGAACAAAAAGGGTACTCTTGTCACATAATTGATTAAAAGGCCACTACGCCAAATATGTTTCATAAACAAGCCATCATCATTCTAGATCCAAACATGTGTGTCGTCAAGACGAAAATATGAAAATTACTAGGGTTCATCATTGAATCAAAATTCAACTCACCAAGACTAGTAATCAACTAACAATATTAACTTCAGACGACCAGAAGTAACTTCCCAGACTACCAGTATTAACCAAATCAACGAGCAGTACTAATTTTTGATGAGCAGTACTAAGAATACCAGACAGTATTAAATGTGCATGAACAGAATTAACTCATATGTCGACCAGACTTATCTTTCACAACGACCAGTACTAACCTCCATGTTGTTCAATGAACAGAAAAAATAAATCATCTTCAAAGAAAGATAGCCACCGTCCCATGATCAACAAGTAACCAATCAGAGATTGGTATTTCCAATATGCATTATAAGTACTAGTACTAAAAAATGTGAAGCAAGTATTTTCTTAAAGTCGACCAGTAATTGCTCACCAATCGAACATAATTATCATGTGTGGAACACCTTAAAATCGAATCAGATCTTCATCAAAACTGCTTCTCGCCAATAAAAAAAAACCTTGAATAAACCCTAGATATCACGAGCCCCCGCTCTGATACCAATTGTGAAAGATTGTTTAAGCCCATCTAGGATATAGTAACAATGATTTGCACAGCGGAATAACAACACGAGAATCAAAATTACTTCAAAGGTTTTCTTTTATTCACTATATAAAACTAATACATAAACTAATAAACTAATATATACATGCTTTTTTGGTGTGTCTAGACTCTCATTGGGAGAGTTCTATGTTTTCTAGATACCTAAAATCTATTCCATGCCTCTCTTTATAAACTAGAGAGTTAGGGTTACAAATACTACTAGGGACTAAATAATAAATAGTATTTTAACAAATAGGTCCCTTGTCTTCAATAGTCCTTTATCTTTTACATATTTTGTCATATCAACTCAATTATAATTCCCAACAATCTTCCTCTAGTAGATAATGACAAAACCAATAAGCACAAATTTCCCCTAAAGTTAGTATGATGAAAGATAAATGAACTTCCCCTTAGACCATCAAGGATCTTCAAGCTACAAAAAATCAAATCTTCTTCCCCTTTTTGTTATTATCGAATAGGGGTCTTCTGTAGATATGCAACTTGAATAACACTTCCCCTTAAGTGATGTATGTAGATGGCTTTATGTAGTAATTACTGATGAAGAAAACTAGGTATAACAAATTTGATGAAGAAGTTGAATTTCTGATGAGTGTGTAAATACTCGTCATTTTTAGTTAATTCTGAACTGCAAAAACGTCTAAAAATGCTCAGAAATGCATCAAAACACTGAAAATATCTTAAAATTGCATTTTATATGTTTCAGATGCAAAATGTTTAAAATCAGATGAAAAACGAGCAAAGTTTGCATAATTGGCAGTTTCAGTCCCCCAACTTTCAGAAAATGGCAAAATCAGTCCCTAGGCATTTATTTTAAAAGAAAAAGTCACCAGAGGTCCATTTGAAATCATATGTTGTCATATTTAGTCCTTTGGTGAAAAGTTCCAAAAGATTTAAGAAATTACAGTTTTGGTCCCTGGATTTTAGAAATGGTCATGTTTAGTCCTTGGAATTTTCAAAAGTGTCAAAACTAGACCTTGGACTATTAAATATTGGCAATACTAGTCCTTGGTTTACTTTTCAGAATCTACATGATTGGTCCTTGGATTTTCAGAATTACACAAATGGTCCCTAGTGTTTAACATGGATTTAATACTAATCCTAAATCCAACCGGACCCTTATATTAACCCAAGCCCAATCCAAAATCCCTTGGCCCAATCTTTTACCCGGTTTTGTCTATCCATGACCCGACCAACCCAATACCCAATGTTTAAACAAAACAAACCCGCCCCCTAAAACCTGTCTTCCCCGACAAAAGTGTCTGCTACCCCCCTCCTCCAGCCACCCATATCCACCCTACTCCACCCTTTGTCTCCCCCCACCTCACCTAACAACCAAATTGCATTAAATGCAGTCTCTTCCCTGTCCAAGATATCAAGTACCAGTTTTGGCGCCAAAACCATCAAACGGCCAAGATGGTTCAATTTTCATCCAAGGGTTGAGATTTATGTTGGGAAATGATCAGAGTGGTGAGAGAAGCAACTTGGAGCATAAATAAAGGAAGAAGGATGGCTTAGAAAAAGTAGTTAGCTTATTTTTCATATATGTATGTCGTTTTTAGTAGTAATGGCTTAACTCAAGTTTTAAATTGTAATTTTCTGTTTTGATGTACTCATTTCAAGTTATCCTATTAATATAAACCATTTTCAGGCATCAATTTAAGTGGCATTTCCATTTCATGTATTTTAGTTAACTGTTGAAAATTGCAAAGTCCAAATCTCATGTATAAGCTTCAATAAGCTTATTTGTAAGCTCAAACTAGCTTATCATAGCTTTTTGTGAGCTCACTTTTAAGTTTCAAGCAATTTCAATCAAAGGTGTTAAAAGTCAACAAAAGTCAACTAATCATGGAAATGGGTATGGAATAGATCATGGGTGAAGCAGAGTTGGATTTGGGTTGAATCAAAGTTAGGTTAGGGGTTGGATTAGGATAGTGTTCACTTGTTCACAGGATTCAAGCCATAGTGGCTTTGGACCAATTGTAAGTGCTATTTTCAAGTTTCTTGGCATAATCTGTTTTAGCAGTCTTAAGTAGTTAAAACCTGTTAGTTAATCTGTGTTTAGGATAAGTAAATTTAGTTTGATCATTTGTGCAAGCTTAATCAGTTGTTATCCCATTTTAATAAGCATATCAGAAGTTAAAAGGGTGTTTGGATTGCTTGATATAACTGCCTTCAAAGCTGTTTTGATCTAAGGTTTTTGTTGCTTTAGTCTCTATTATCACTAGCAAACTCAATCTTGTCATCTTATTGCATCCTATAACACTAAAAGTCAAAGTGACTTGAATCTGCTCTTATTAGCATAACTGTTGGAATCAGTTAACTCAAAACAAATTGAATAGGTTTAAAACTTGTTAAGCTTGCTTGATAAAGTTGAATTATATCATATTTAGTCTATTTCAGTCCAACATTTGCAATTGAATCTCACCAAAGTCAATCTTTCATTATGTCCTTAAAAGTCAAAATGTGTAAAAAAAACCAATTTGTGCAGACATTGCAGCATCTGCACAGGGTTCATTAAAGCTTTTTAGGGTCTGATTTTTGGTCTATAAGCAGTCTACTAGGTGGTCTCTAAGACCTCATATATGTTTTTAGCTTAAGCTCTCTGGATAAGCTAGTGCATAAGCTCAAAGTTGGTACCTGTTTCCTGTTTTACTGTCAAAATCAGTTAGCATCAAATCTGTTGTAATTGCTTATCAGAGGTTAGGAGTAGTTGGTTTTAGCTTATATTAGCTTATTTGAGTATAATCTAGGTTCTTTAGAAGTTAGGCTGCTTATTGTGCCTGTTTGCTTATTTCTAAGTGCTTATCTCAATTCAAGTTACATTGCATCTCTGAATTTTTACACATAAGCACCACATTTCTTATTTTTCATAGAACCAGAATAGCATTTTAGAATTTTCCTTAATTTTTCATTAATTTTGGTCACTGTTTAGTATTTTTCTTAATTAAAAATAGTTTTTAATCACTTTTAAATAGGTTTTATTACAATTAGTTAAGAAAAAGCTCAAAAAAATAATTTTTCATTTTTCTCAGTCTAAGAAAAATATAAAAAGCATAAAAAAGATTTTTCCTTATTTTTTCCTTTTTATTTGGTATTTTTCACCATTTAAATTAGATTAAAATAGTTTTAAATTAGTAAAAAATAGAAAAATAATCAGAAAAATACAAAAATAGTTTTGAAAATTCTATTTTGTTATTTTAGACTTTTCCAATTCATAATTTTAATTTTCTAGTTTTATTTCCTATTTTCTTGTATTTTAGGTAATTATTTATTAGTTAAAAATAGTTTTTAATTAGATAATTAGTTATAAAAATAATTTTCTTTTTCTAAATATTTTCTTTTATCATTAGGTTTGTAAAAACATCATTTTCATATTTTTAGGGTTAATATTGCCTTAGTTTCACGTTTTTATTTGTACGTCGCGTAGTTTTTAATTTCAGTTTTGTAAAAACATAAAAACAAAAACATCATTTTAATTATAGTGATAGCGTTTATTTAATATTTTTTATCTTTTTAATTTCCTTTAATTTGCATTTTAGCCTCTGTATTTGTTTGATATTTCTGTAGTTATAATAATCTCAAATCTCTTTTCCATTCAAATTCCTCGATCACTACACGTTTGATAATCCATTGCATAGCTCGCTGGGACATAACGACCCGGGGAGACTCTATACTCCTCAGATCTTCATTGCATTCGTGCTTGAGCAGT
Source organism: Chrysanthemum seticuspe (assembly GCA_019973895.1). Lineage (NCBI taxonomy): Eukaryota > Viridiplantae > Streptophyta > Magnoliopsida > Asterales > Asteraceae > Chrysanthemum > Chrysanthemum seticuspe. Next base: position 82,066,200 of record BPTQ01000006.1, on the reverse strand, counting down.
TTTAAGCTGATTACGGTCTGCCATTCACAAGTGGCAGGCTTGAGTGATTTAGCTTGACTGTTTGGGAGACCATCAAATTTTTGGCGCCGCTGCCGGGGAGCTGTGGTGATTATCTTCCGTCTAGCAGATTAGTGATTTGAATATTCACTCTTTGTTTATACCATCTGTATATGTTTATATTTTCTTTTAAAAATCAAAAATCCAAAAAGATTTTCATTCTTTGTTTTTTGCAAAATGTTTTTCAAAAATACCAAAAATATCCATCTTTACCCTCTCACATCTTTGATTCTTCATCCCTACCCCTCTGAAAACATTTGATTCTTTCTATGTCTTATCCTCACCCTCTTGGTTGTCAATGGTGTGGTGGTCCTTATAATGGTGGCAATTGCCCCAGTTGTGGCATGGTGGAGTCAGGAAACGGGTCTGTCTATAACCAAGATCCCTATTCTTACCATAACACAACTGATTTATTCCATCAGCTACCACACTGTGAGACTCAGCAGTTTTACTGTTGTGAGTACTGTGGTGGTTCACACTCCAGTTCTGATTGTCAATCGGGAAACACGCTTGTCTATGAGCAGGTTCCTGATAACAATTATGACTACAACACATGTGACTCACAGCCACATCAGTTTTACTGTTGTGAATATTGTGGAGGTCCTCACTTTAGCTCTGATTGTCAAACAGGGGATCCATTTCCTTGTAACAATTACGACTCTTCGTATCATGACCAACCTCTACAGTACCATATGAATCAGGCACCACCTCAGCCTGATCCACTTCCTCAAAATCTTCTCCTTGATCTTTTGGATTTAGTGAAAGATTTGAAGGAATGTAAACATTCCCTAGATAATCCAAAATCCATGGAAGAATTGTTAGCTGAAGAGCAGGCCGCTAAATTAGATTCCCAGATTGCCAGTGAAAACTCTATTAGGGAATTAATTAAAATACAAAAAGCAGCCAAATCTAGCTCTCGATTCCGTTTTATTCCTGATGACAGTGATGATGAGGATACACTTGATATCCTTCAATTCTATAAAAATTCATCAAGTTCATCAGTTGATATCCCAGCAGTTGAGATTCATTCTCAAACATCTGCTATCACACCCGAGGCTCCCACTCACTCTCTGAACATGGGGGACGAGCATCTTGACACTGTTCCTGAAAAGGAATCGGACGAATTCATAAAGTCTAGTGTTGAGGACCTTGTCCCAATCCCGAGAGAGTCACAGGGAACTTCTGATCATATGTGTGATTCTCTTTCCCCTCTTGAGTGTTCAACTGATCATTTGGAAACTTTCTCCGATTTTAGCGACGATTGTGCTTCCTTTGGAAACATCGAGTACGTTGAGGCATCACTTCCACAATCTGATGCTGATCATCTTCTTGAGGAGTTCTCCGGTGAACTCACTCACATCAATCCACTCTTTGATTTCGAAGCCAATCTGGGAGAGACTGAAAGTCCCCTTGATGATGATCGTTCACTCACTTCTTATCCCAACAATCCAATAGAGAATGTTGATCAATTTGTTCCCGAAACATTCAAAGCTACTTTCACTAATCCTCTATTTGAATTCGACTCTGAATTCACTTCAATTTCTGAGAATCCACTCTTTGATACTCAGATTGAGGATAGTGATGAGCCTACTATGGAACAAGAGTTCACAACTTCACTTCATGTGAATGATTCTCTTTATGAAGAGTTCTCCGGTGAACTCTCTCATGACATATCTCCTTCGGAACATGATCATTTCTATTTTGATCTTGAGGATGATATTAGCTCGGAGGAAGGTGTACTCTATCATATGAGTTTGCTTATTAATGATACTACCCTCACCCTTCCTCCTGATACGTCTACATTTGAGGATGAGGAATGGATCTTGATTGTTATCAAAGTCTTTATTCCTTTCCTCAAATATCTTGTGATTTCTCTTCATCTTCACTCCTTCGGGAATGAAGACACTATCTTTGACCCCGACATTTTCATTTATCATTCTTGAGCCGGTTCTATGTATATCTCATCGGTGTGGAACTTTCACGTGCTTCAAATGTTTGTCCAAACATCCTGAATGAAAGTACGATGGAGATTGTTTCTTCCACTTTGCTTCCCCATGAACAAATGAATTCGGGGTCGAGTCAAGCTAGCGACTCGGTAATCAAAAACAGTAGCTAAACATGGGTTTTCACCCGTGTGTTCCACCCTAGTGTGGGGGAGTTGCCCCACATGCTATATATATATAAGTTTTTGAAAAAAAAAATAAATAAATAAATAAATAAATAAATAAATAAATAAATAAATCTTCTTTCTAAATAATGGCCGTAGTATTTCCCTTTTACGTTCTTTGTTTCGGCATAACAGCCGATACTTTGAATATTGAGGGAAATATTCATCTCTAGTGTGGGGGGGATTCTCACGAATTTTATCATGTAATTATACCGCCTAATTCCCCCGTTTTTGGCCAAAAATTTTTTTTGGAGTAAGTGTTCTACACTTACTCAATTGGTTATCAGTCCGCCTTGTCTAATAAACAAAAGGATTGGCTAATCCAGGAGCAAACGGCTCTTGGTAAAGATATCTCAAATCCGTTTATATGGCTTGCAATTTGCCCAAAATTGTATGGTTCTCAACTCACCATATCCTAAAAAGTGTAGAGTTGGCTAGCCCGCAAGATTATGGCTTGTGGTAAAGGCAGTGGAAAAACCATAATTGGTAATCAGCTCACCAAAGATAATATTGATAATTTATCTAAGAGTTGGCTAGTCCAGAAGCAAACGGCTTCTGGTAAAGGCAAATCTCTTTTCCATTCAAATTCCTCGATCACTACACGTTTGATAATCCATTGCATAGCTCGCTGGGACATAACGACCCGGGGAGACTCTATACTCCTCAGATCTTCATTGCATTCGTGCTTGAGCAGTTTTAAGCTGATTACGGTCTGCCATTCACAAGTGGCAGGCTTGAGTGATTTAGCTTGACTGTTTGGCACGCATCAATTTCCTAAACATGCGTCTTATGGCTTGTACTATCCACGTGACTCTAAACTCATACTCCCATAAAAAGCATAAGTAGACCACAACCTCTTGATAAATCCTCAACTACATGAGATACTGAGCACTACAACGTAACTCCTTAAAGTGATAGCAAATGTGAGCATTAAGTACCACTAGTTTATAGGTCACACACTTTTGCTAAATTTATCAAGTCTTTGTCACACCATTAACGCACGAACAAGTTTTCTCCAAATGTTGTAAGCCATTTGAGATATGATAAGAACACGCACCTATGAAACTCAACTACAACATCAAATAAGCAATATTCAATTGTCTTTGTAATTACATCTTCAAATAATCAATGAAAAACATCTAAGTGCAATAACATCATCCTCTCTTATGTAACTGTTGCCTCAGCCGGCGATCTACTCGTAGTCCTTATTTGTATCGTTGCCTCACTTCGGTGATTCTACGAACAAAAAGGGTACTATTGTCACACAATTGATTAAAAGGCCATTGTACCAAATACGTTTCATAAACAAGCCATCATCGTTCGAGATCCAAACATGTGTGTCGTCAAGACAAAAATATGATAATTACTAGTGTTCATTACTGAATCAAAATTCAGCTCACCAAGACTAGTAATCAACTAACAGTATTAACTTTAGACGACCATAATTAACTTCCCAAGCTGCCAGTATTAACCAAATCAACGAGCAGTACTAATTTTCGATGAGCAGTACGAAGAATACCGGACAGTATTAACCGTGCATGAACAAAATTAACTCATATGTCGACCAGACTTATCTTTCACAACGACGAGTACTAACCTCCATGTTGTCCAACGAACAGAAACAATAAATCATCTTCAAAGAAAGATAGCCACCATCCCATGACCAACAAGTAACTAATCAGAGATTGGTATTTCCAATATGCATTATAAGTACCAGTACTAAAAATGTGAAGCAAGTATTTTCTTGAAGTCGACTAGTACTTGCTCACCAATTGAACAGAATTATCATGTGTGGACTACCTTAAAATCGAATCAGATCTTCATCAAAACTGCTTCTCGCCAATAAAAAAAAACCTTGAATAAACCCTATATATCATGAGCCCCCGCTCTGATACCAATTATGAAAGATCGTTTAAGCCCATCTACGATATCGTAACAATGATTTGCACAGCGGGATAACAACACGAGAATCAAAATTACTTCAAAGGGTTTATTTTATTCACTATATAAAACTAATACATAAACTAATAAACTAATATACACATGCTTTCTTTGGTGTTTCTAGACTCTCATTGGGAGAGTTCTATGTTTTCTAGATACCTAAAAGCTATTCTCTGCCTCTCTTTATAAACTAGAGAGTTAGGGTTACAAATACTACTAAGGACTAAATAATAAATACTATTTTAACAAATAGATCCCTTGTCTTCAATAGTCCTTTATCTTTTACATATTTTGTCATATCAACTCAATTATAATTCCCAACAATCTTCCCCTAGTTGATAATGACAAAACCAATAAGCACAAATTTCCCCTGAAGTTAGTATGATGAAAGATAAACGAACTTCCCCTTACACCATCAAGGATATTCAAGCTGCAAAACATCAAATCTAGAGATTAACACTAGCACCTAAATCAGCTAAAACATGCATATTAAAGTTACCAATAATGAAGGGTAGCAGAAAGTCTCCAGGATTGAGCTTCTTTTTAGGTAGTTGGCAGGGTAAACTTCCTTCATTTTTGGTGTCATCATTTTCTTGCAAGTAGTTGATTCCACAAAATTCATTAGTAAGTCCCAAAATGGGTTGCACTTCATCCTGTTCATCTTGTGTGAAGACGGTTGCATGCTTCAGTAGCAGCTTCGACTTCCTTAGCTTCGAAATCCTTAGAAAATTGCCCAATTTGAGTCTCTAAATTTTTGATTGTGGCATCTTGATTTCGTAAGTTCCTGTCCGTGTCCTCCTTCACTTTGTTCATGCATTCCTTAAATTTGTCATTTTTCTTTGAAGAATCCTCAATATGTTTATTGACCATTTCTTCGAGGTTGGGTTTTTTGGTTTCGTATGGAGGCATGTTGTCGATCCTTGTATAATATCCTGGAGGTCTGGCGCGATACTTAGCTCCGTTACCCCGTATCCTTGAAATGGTCTATTAGCCTCGCCATATTTGACTTCTTCAACTCTCTTAACCTCATCTTTCAAAGGGCAGTCCTTGGCAAGGTGAGCTCCTATGCAAGTGTTGCATCCTACTTGTATAGCATGCACGTTTTCCTTTAGCTTCTTCATATCCCTGCCAAAACTTTCAAGTTTTTTAGTAATAACAGCGATACCATCTAAAATTTATCCCATGCTTCTGTTTTTGCCTCCATCATGCCACTTTTGCGAGTGGTCTGCCATGTCTTGAATAGCCTAAAGGGCTAGAGTAGGAGTCATTCCAGAGATCGGCCCCTGAGAATCTAGTATCTGCCTTGTTGCAATGTTGATTCCTTTATAAAATATATTTACCATTTGCTGATTATGGAGTTCATGAGTCGGCCATTTGAAGAGAAGATCATTGTACCTATCCCAAGCTTGGTACAATGTCTCGTCACCATCCTGTCCAAAATTGTGGATCTCCTCTAATTGTTTTGCCGTCTTAGAAGGAGGGCAATAACGTTAGATAAATGCTCTTTTTAGGAGATTCCACGTGTAGATGGTTCCAGCGGGTAACCTATCAATCCATCTTTTAGCGGATCCATTGAGTGTCATCGGAAACACTCGAATCATGATAGCATCGTGAGAAACACTTGGGATGTTGAAGAAACTCACGATGTACAAGACATTTTTCACATGCTCGTAAGCATCTTCGCTCTTGTTTTCAGAAAAGGGATTTGCACGTAATTCCCCTCATGAATTGGTTCTTGATCTTGAATTGGAAATCCGCTCTAATGACCGGCCTAAAAAGCCCCGGTCCTTGCTTGTAACATATTGGATTTCACAAACACACTAAACAATAATCACAAGTAGGCGAATTAGATGTTTTAGAGAGAGAGTGGGATATTCTAGAAAGAGAAACTTGTGGAATGTTAGATTCCCAATGAACATCCAACCCTCTACCTTGTAAGGTAGAGGGTATTTATAGGTTACAAACTAAACGACCTCCTGACGGCCCGTGGATCAGGTATACAATGGGTAAAGACCCGTCCTTCCTCCACGGTGTTGCACTAAACTAACTAATATACTACTTAATAACATAAATAACGACAAGTCTACGAGCTAACTTAGGCTAGATAACATTTGGGGTGACCGACTCTTTTATTATGGAATTTCCAATTCCTAACAATCTCCCCCTAAGGGAGGTCACCCCATAAATTACATTGTGAATCCTAGCATTCTAATAAAACTTCAGTCTTGAGCTCGTAGACTTCTCTTCATCAACGTATTCAAACTATGTGCATCTGTGGAGATATCATCATTGAACAACTATAGTGAATATTTCGTGGAGGTTGAAAAGCTGATCCACTATGATAACCTTTGAGCATTATAAGAGATCATAAGCCATAGTAAAGCTCAGCATCATACATTGAAATGTTGCCTGCATATGAAAAATGTGACAAATTGGACCGACATGCTCACATTCTGGATCATGATAACTTCTTATCAGAGTAGCGGAAGCTTTTGGTTGATTCATGATATTGGCAGCGGCGAAGCAGAAGCATGGAGTGAAAATATCAGAGACATTGATGCACTAATCATGATTTCTTTTGAGATGAATGTGTTGAGTGAGCATGCGGCTATGGATTGACCGCATTATTCTGATCAGCTGCAAACATAGGGCGTACCTGCATAAAACATTTAGCAATAAAGCGCACGAAAGTGTCTTTGATCACTTTCGTTGAATTGAGGTACACGGCCCACGGTTCCCCATTGATCAGTACAAGTACTGCCTGTGATCAGGTATAATTCCGAAGAATTTCCTTGACAGGGTTTCGCAGCTGCTCTAGCTGTTCTCAAACCGGAACGTCTCAAAGAAGACAACACGGAGTGAGTGAACCAGCGAATAGAGATTCACTGATTGATGAAAAGAGATTTGAAAAACAATCGTGTATCGCTCAATGGAAATTGTTTTGCAATACAACGAAGGTTTTAATGAAAATCAATTATCAATCATAAACACCTTTTGATTAGAAATATTCGAACACGGTCGAAGTGCTAAAGAAAAGAGTTTTTAAGCACAACGACCGGTTTTTCAAAGGTATCCGTTAATCCATAACCTGAACCAGGATTGATTCAAAAGATTGAATCGCCCCATTGTTTATGTTCAGTTGTCACATGGTTGAACTATAGAATAGATCTCACATGCCACCTACCAGGAGCTTGTTTGATGTTGGCTCCATAAAGGCTTTCCATCTTCATTGTGAATATGTTTGCATATCACTCGGATGTTCTGGCAATACCACAAGGATAATGCGTAGGACTCAAGATATAATCTCTCTTTCCACATTGTGTGAAACAGAGAGTCTTCATTAAAAGTGTCCTAATGAGATTTATTGATGATCTCGTGGCTCTAGACTTAATTTTGTGCATATTTGGATCCTATATCGGAGACTAGGGAGAGGGTCTCCTTCTTCAATATCAACAATCTCTAAGAGAAAGTCGATAGATAATGTCGGTTCCCTGTGAGAATGAAACAAGTCCTTTTAAGAGGAACTTGAGTGGTTTGGGAAGTTGAAGTGCAGTGCATCACTGGGTCCATGACGTCTTGTCTTCAATACCGATGTTACCTTGGTAACCACCAGTAGCAAATGAATTGAACCCGGTTTCTGCCCTAAGGTTGAATAATTGGAGGGCTATTTGTTTTCACCCTTTTCTCATTCAATTCTTTTTCATTCTTCAACCCCTTCAGTGCTTACCGAGACTTCATAGCCAGAACCTTGTTGGGTTTATTCCAGTACTAGCTCAGTCTCAGTCCGCACTTTTCCCATTTCTCATTTTTCTCCTTTTTTCAATATACCTAAGGACTTCTACACTATCTAGTGGATTGTCCCTGGGTAGATCCCTCCGGTTCTGGCGGATCATGGGAATAAATACCTAACCTTATCATCCTTATATCACCATACATAAAGTAAAGTTGGTCGGTCTATTTGGTATTGTTCATCTGCCATTAGAACCAATTGAAAACCATTTGAAAATCAATCCAGATACTTATGATATATTATCAAAGCATTTTGTACCTGAATTGTTTTTGATATTTTTAGAACAAGAGCTCCCCCTCAACATGTGCATCAAGTATTTGAGATCGTTTTGCACACGGAGGCAAGAGAAAGAATTAACTTCTTTGATTACCATTTTCTAAAAGATATCACCATCACTTCCCTGATCAAAACAAGTAGATAAAGCATATTAGGGAAGGATGAGGTTTTCATAAGCTTTGCTCCCCCTCAATATGTGCCTCGAGGTTTGAAAGAGTTATGCACATACTAGAGAGGAAAAAGGTTCTTAGAAGCACATTAACGATCATACCGCCATACAGAAACCAAATGAGAGTCAATCAAGGTACTTTATGATGAACCATATAAAACTTTGTACCTTGAAGGTTTATTATCGTTTTGAAATGCTCCCCCTTTATATATGCTTTGAGATTTGAAAAATAATTTAGCATATATGAGAGAACAATATGCACATTGAAAAGGTTATCTTTTATCATCTTTCATATTTATATCACATTTTCTCCCCCGATCAAAAATTTCAAATCCTTTGAGATTTTGGATCTCAAGTGATTTAAATATGTATGAAACAAAACATTTGTAGGAGAAAAATGTGTCTGGTTTTATAAGATTGAAGTGGACAAGACTGACGTTCCCTTTTTATACAAAAGGGAAACCACAACACACAACCTAACACTATTACATACATTATAGTTGTTTATAGAATGTACACCACATATTACACATAAATAGTACAAAACAGAAACTACTTCCGAAAGATGACTTCACTCAGTTCTTTGAAGTAGTTTGTAATGACCATCACGAAGTCTACCACCAACAAAACTTTCAAGGCTACGGAAGATCATTCGAGTCTTAATTCTTCGCCTGATTGCAGCAATGAAATCTTCACACCTCTTCAAGTCATCATCAGACCAGAATTTTGTTTTGTTCCACGGCTTCATATCAACTCTGATTTCTTTCACTCTGGAGTTCAACTCTTCTTCAACCATCTTGAGAGTACCATCACTGAATTTGTAGAGCTCGCACAATCTCATCAACATGCGAGTTCCATACATGTCGTGGAAGAGGACGGCTCTGGGGGTGTCAAGCACTCGGTAGTCATGACGAAATTCTTGTCCTTTGGTATCCCATTGTGGCCTTGTTAAATTGACTCGAGTCTGGTAGCTTTCTATCCCAAGCTGAAAGTCCTCAACCCCTTTTTCGGATGACTAAGCCTCTAATCCAAAGAATGACAGCGGCAGATAGAGCTTTCTTTTCATGAACACGTAGGTGTTCAAGATGTCCTTGAAGATTCAGAAGATAGAGATCTTCAAAGTCATTTGGCAGGAGATGTTTAAAGTCGTTTTATTCAATAATATATTCTTTCCGATCTGCTCTTTTAAGAACGATCTTCTTCAAATACTCATAGCCATAGATTAGGAAGACCTCTACTCGAACAACACTTAAAATTCTTAGCTTGGATCGAACATCTTTGCGACTCTTTTTAGCTGCATGTCTCTCAATGTAGAAATTCTTCTTCTTGAACCACCAATAAGAGATTCCGTACGAAGCCTCGATGTCATATTCTTGTTCTTTGTCTGCCCAGAATTGATCCGGAACCATTTGTTCAAGACCCTGATCATAGTAGCTAGCAGCTTTCATCTTTGAGATTGATAAGGCTGGTTTTCTTTTAGTAGTATGGCCACAAAGATAGTCTAGGTCATGGTTGAAGAAGAACTCAGACTGAATAGTAATTTGTCCAGGTTCACCACCGAGCGGAAGAGGCATGTTCACTGATAAGGTTTTAAAAGGTACCATTTTGAGGGGTCGTTTTAGCCCTTATTTGATCACTTTTGTATCCGTTATTGCTTAATATCGTTCCTTTTCACTTTTTAGGTCTCTTGAAGGCAAAATGCTGGAATGGCACTTATTTGGACGAAAAGGCTCGAATATACGAAGAAAATAGCCAAAGTCAGAATCGAGACACTCAAAGCTGCTGAAAATAGAAGGCGACGGCGTCACTGCTTAACTGCGACGCCGTCGTAGGATTTTGTGACGGGTCAGAAGACAAAACTCGTATTTTCAAGAGACGGCGTCGGGCTTTAAAGGAGTAGACCGTCGCAACTCAAACGGCCTATATGTGACCCAGACGGCGTCAGAAGCTGAAGAGGACGGTGTCACAGGCATAAGGTGACACCGTCGCAAGGTTAACGTGGCCAAGACAAAACCCTAATGACGGCGACACGACGGCGTCACGAAACATAAGGTGACGCCGTCGCATATGTAATCTTATATATAGAATCCGAATTTTTCAGTTTTAGAGAGAGTCTTTTTGGAGTAAAAACCTAAAACCGAACCAAGGGTATCTTGTAAATTATTTTAGGGTTCTAAACCCTATTTTACATCAAGATAAGTATTTACTTCATCAATTCAATTATGTCTTTGATTATTTGTGTGTATGCTTGCATGTTCTCCATGTCCGGCTAATTTACTTGTGTGTTTGCTTAGGAATATGAAACTTAATTATTGAATATTGATTGGTTGTTTCTTATCTTAGTTGACTAATGATCTAGTAATGCGATAGGTCATTCGTTGTGTACTTAATGCTTGATTCATCTTTGTGAACCTTAGAATAAAAGATTACCTGAGTAGTTGTAGGCTAAACCATCCAAAGAGTGCCTTAGAGTAAGATTTTATCATCCCTAGTGGGTTTTGTAGACGAGACCCTTTGGTAAGTTCAAAGAGTTAGGGAGAAACGCATACCCTACAACTTTAGACACACAACGCAACTAAGAATAAGGACGTGACAACTCAACCATCAATAGGAGATAATTAAGGAGTAGTAAAACCTAAGTAAACACATCTTTAAACTATCATACGAGCACACATTAATTAGACATAGACTCCCACAACCTTAGTTTAGATAATTAGATAATAGTAGAGTAATCGGTAGAAATACCAACCCCCCAAATCCAATACCCGAGATTCGTACCTTTCAATTTCATAAAATATAAAAATACAAAAATAATCTTCTTCAACCTCAACCTTAGCGTAGTAACTCCTTACTAGCATTCCTATTCCCGTAGAGAACGATATCAATACCCGTGGCTTACCCTAATTACTACACTACAACGATTAGGTTCACTGCCTAGGGTGTTATAAAACTTGCTCGAAGAAAAGGAAGTTTCCTTGACCCCGAACGACGCGTGTAGCGTTATCAAGTTTTTGGCGCCGCTGCCGGGGAATAGAATAGCTAGTTAGTAGTCCACCTCGTTTAGGTTCTTTGCTTGATTCCTATCAAGTAAATTTTTCTCATTTTTAGCTTTCTCTTAGTCTATCCCCCTTCTTTGTGACCTTTTGTTCGTAATACCCATCACTTTTCATCATGGAGGATGATAACCAACCACCACTCATCAACCCACCACCAAATGACCCGCCAAGAGCCGTACTCTTGGTGAATACTCAAGACCAAGCCACCTAGGCTATAGGAACACCATTGAGCTTCCCGACCAAGCCCAAACTACGGCCATGCGATCCGACACCATCCAGTTGGTGCAAAACGGATGTGCATTCCATGGACTTCGTTCCGAAGATCCAAATCAGCATCTGAGGGATTTCCTCAAAATTGTCGATTCCATCGACCTTGATGCTACTACTCGGGAGACCACGCACCTGCGTCTCTTCCAATTCTCTCTACGGGACCAAGCTAGTAATTGGCTTGAGCGACTTCCCGCCGGCTCCATCTCAAGTTGGGATGATCTTACCTCTCGCTTCCTTGCTCAATTTTTCCTATCGGGGAGAACCACTAAGCTTAGGAATGACATCTTGATGTTCCAACAACGTCAAGGTGAATCTCTCTACGAAGCATGGACCCGATTCAAGGACTTACTTCATAAAGTCCCTCATCACGGCATTGATCTTTAGCTCCAAGTCCAAATCTTTTATAATCATGTCAACTTCCCCACTAAGCGATCCATTGACCAAGCGGCCGGTGGAAAACTTAGTGATCTCACCGCGGAAGAATCATGGGGTATAATAGAGGACCTTGCCCTCTACGACAACGAAAGTTGGGATGACCCCCGGGAGCTACCTAAAACCGTCAAGGCAATCTCCTTGCCTTCCATCAACTCACAACCTTCCGACCGTAGGATGATCGAACTTGACGATCAAGTTAACTTCCTCATGAGTTCTTATGAAAATCCTAAGTCTTCACACCATGTGAACAAAGTTTCTTCCTCGTGCGAGCCATTTTGTGATCCTCATAACACGCGCACTAGCACCCGATCCCCCGAACATGCTTCCGTTGACTACGCATCCTCGCGTATTAATGGAATGGGAGGAAGATTCCCTACAATATCCGGACCTAGGAATTTCAATGAAACCCGTGAGGCATGGAAAAGCAAGCCCGACTTCTACTGGGGACAAACCAAAGAATTCACCTCCAATGATTTCTCGTGGCCCCCACCTAACGGTCCTAACCAACAAAACATCGAAGGGATGTTGCAAAACCTAGTTGCATCTCAAGAAACCCAAATGGCTAAGCTCTCGGACCGCTTTAACCATCAACAAGCCGAGATGGATAGGAAGATAGACAACCTTTTGAAAGCCATAACTAATAGTGATAAGAAGGTTAGTGCTATCTCAACTCTCGAGCCTTCAAGTATAGAGATTAAGGATACAAGCAAGCTAACTAAGCATGTTCAATTCGTCAATACCATCACCTTAGTGAAACCGGATAGAACAGACGACGAAGAGGACCATACGCTTGTGGATGATGAAACACCCGAGGAAGTAGATGAAGTAGACATTGACTATTTCAACAAATTTCCTACGGAAGAAGAACTATCCCGCCACCCTCACTTAGTGCGTGACCTCCATCACATGTATGTTAGGAAAAGCCCTAGAATCAAGTTTGGGAACCCTTAGAATCTTAACATACCATGTTGCATAGGACACCTTTTTGTGGCAAAGGCCTACATTGATCGCAAATCCCCAATCAACATAATGACTAGCACCTACTACAATTGGATAATGAAGAAGCCTATCCCAACTAGGCAAGACCCCGATAATCCTAGTGATAAGTGCAATTTTCTTGGTAGAGTTAAGGGATTGCCCGTCTATTTAGGTAGTTTCACGTTCCCTACGGACTTCATAATTGTGGATGATATTAGCACAGCCATAGACCCTAGCTTGTCCCACGTTATTCTAGGAAAACCATTCATAGAAAGCACCGGGATGACCTATGACCCCTCGTTAGGAGTAGTGCGATTCAAGGATGAGACTGACGACATAGCTTACCAAATGCCGTTTAAGATTGAGAAGTTTTCATCACTCTCTAATGATGAAAAGGAACTTAAACTGTCGGTCTATTACAGGAATGATGAGGATAGGGAAAAGGGAGTAGATTATGTTATGGCTAAGATTTTCGGGTTCTATAAAGATTGTTTGAACTTAGGACCGAAATATAGGACTGATTGGGGAGAGGACGAACTCTTAGAGAGGTGCATCATAGGACACTTCTACAACATGGAATCCCCCGATAGAGACCGTCAAGAGGGCGGTAGTGAAGCAACGTAGGAGCACGACTTTGAGTCTAGCTACAAGACTCTTAAATAAAGAAAAGCGCTTCGTGGGAGGCAACCCATGCTTAATTGTTTGCTTGTTAGTGTCATATGTCTTTTGTTAATACAAATATCGTCATTAAACGTTATTTATATTTTTGATCTTTGCCTAAGTTTTGTTAACGACAAAAGTAAATTTAATTTATAAAAGCTTAAAGCTTGTCAAGTTTATTAGATATTAAAACAAGCTTTCTCAAACAATATATTCATCATTCAAGCATTTACATTTATGATTAGTAACATCTTGATATGACTCTAATCATTATGTATGATAGTAGTTTGTAGAATGTGTTAGGTTCTTAAAACCAAACACTACTTAAGCATTTGCATATTTCTATTAATAGTAATACAACATATTGACATCATGTATTACATCATGGAGATCATTGGAAGATTCCATTAGATATTTTGTGAAGATTTGTACTCTTCATATCTTGCACAATCTTACTTAGATAGAGTTGACTTTAGGCAAGATTTGATATCTTGACTGTCAGACTGGCGGTACCAATTTGGTACACGGGCGGAACCCTTTTAAGGGGTCCGCGGTCCGTGGACGCTCCTGTCCAAATTGGCTATAAATAGCAATGCCAAGCCAAGTAGTTTCTCATCCCTTTCTGACATACTCTCATACATATCTTCCCTCTAACCTTTCTAACTCAGTTTCATATCATATTAGTGATCTCTTTTGTAGCAAAGAAGATCAAGTCATATTCAAGCTTCAACGAGAAGTTGGAAGTCTTGTTTGTTTAGTGTTGTATGATCTAGTGTTGATCCATACTTCATTGTTGTATCAAACCATCATAATCTTGTGAGTGTGAGTGGTTAGTATTTTAGTCCTCAAAATACATTGTGTGTGGGAGTAGTTGTACCCTTGGAAAGAACTCGACATCTAGCTTAGTGTCGGAAATAGTGTAAGCGAAGTGTAAAGGTTTTCTCCGCCGGTGAAAGGAGCTTGTTGACTAGTGAAGTTAAACTCTCGAGTTTGAGACTCGGGGAGTGGAGTAGGGCAAGGAAAAAGAGTCCTTGTAGGCCGAACCACTATAAACAACTTGTTGTGGTTTGATCATTTCTTCCCTTACTTACTTATTACATATTGCTTGCATATTTCATTAACATACTTAAGATCAATATAAATTGATCTTTCAATAAGTTTCAAAACAAAGTTTTTAATCGGTAAACTATTCAACCCCCCTTCTAGTTTTCTACAATTGGTACCAGAGCCTCGTTGCTCAAGAATTTCTAAAATAACTTGTATTTTATAAACTTGAAACGATCCATGGATTCTGAAAACTTTAAAGAAGGGCAATCTATGCAAAGACCACCACTCTTTGAAACCAATGGATTTATCTATTGGAAAAACCGTTTTGAAACATATGTAAAATCAAAAGATATAGATCTTTGGTTTATTATTGTTAAAGGAGATTTTAGTTCTACAACAAAGGATATTTTCGTTGATGAACAAAAGAAATTAGTTGCTAAAAATAATGAAGCTAAAATGATGCTTTATAATGCTTTACCTAGAAAAGAATATGAAAGAATTTTTATGTGTGAAACCGCCAAAGATATTTGGGAATCTTTAATTGTCACACATCAAGGTAATTCACAAGTCAAGGATAACAAAATTGATCTTCTTGTTCAACAATATGAACAATTTGTTATCCCTGAAGATGAAACCATTGATTGTGGCTTTGCTCGTTTTAACACTATCATTACATCACTTAAAGCACTTGACGAATCTTTTCGTAGTAAGAACTTTGTCAGGAAATTTCTTAGAGCACTCCATCCCAAATGGAGAGCTAAAGTGACCGCTATTGAAGAATCAAAAGATCTCTCAATAATGTCACTAGACGAGCTAATTGGCAACCTCAAAGTTCACGAAATGATAATGGAGAAAGATTCTGAAATCATCAAAGGAAGAAAGGAGAAGATCAAATCCGTTGCTCTTAAAGCAAAGGCGGAATCAAGCGATGATGGTGAATCTTGTTCCGATAGTGAAGATGAGGAGTATGCCATGGCCGTTAGAGATTTCAAGAAGTTCTTTAGAAGAAGAGGAAAGTTTGTAAGACAACCTCGAGAAGAAAAGAAGCCATTCCGAAAAGATCGGGATGATAAGAAGATCAAAGGTGAAAGAAAGTGTTTTAGATGTGGTGATGCAAGTCATCTCATAGGAGAATGTCCCAAGCCTCCTAAGAGCAAAACTCAACGAGCTTTTGTAAGTGGTGCTTGGAGTGATAGTGAAGACGATGAAGAATCAAGCAAGGAAGAGATCGCTCTAATGGCACATGAGTCAAATGAGGTACTTTCCGATTCTTCTTATTCTTCCATAGATGATGACACCTTGCAAAAACAATATAATCAATTGTGTGAGCTAAGTCTAAAAATCATAACTAAAAATAAATTTCTAAAAACTAAAAAGGAGTTTTTGGAAAATGAAGTATATGAGTTAAAAGAAAAAGCAAAACGACTTGAAAAAGGAAAAGCAAATGAAAATGATTGTAAATCATGTCAAGAGCTAAATCTTGAAATAGAAAAACTAAAGCTCACACAAGAAGTTTTAATAGAAAATAATTCTAAGTTTAAAAGGTTTAACAAAAACATCGCTATTGCCGATGAAATAGTTAAAATCCATAAAACACCAGGAGACATGAATGGGCTAGGGTTTAATGAAGTTTTAATTCCTAAGAGTCAAAACAAAACGGCCGAAAAGGACGGACATTCTGTCAAAACTGCTGCTGTACAGCACGGACCAGACGGAACCAAAAAAAGGGTTCCGTCCGTTGTGCAAAACGGTACCGCGGGTACTTCAGCAGAACAGAATGTTCGCAATACGGACCGTACTGAATTTGTTAAAATAACAAAGAAAACCAATGATAATGTTAAACTAAAACCAGCCATTATATCAGGAGTAGGACTTATTAAAAATGAATTTAGATCAAAAACTACTCAACAACGACATAAAACTTCTTTTGCCAAACGCCCCTTTCCTAAGAGCAACCACAACGTTCAACATAACTACCAACACAACGGTTGGAATCAAAACTTTCCTAGACCATATCAAACTCCAGATTACATGCCATGGAACCCTTATCCATCATTTCCATACATGAATCAAATAAATGGTATGTTTAACCCAAACGGACCCATGAGATATTGGGGACCAAATGTTTGAGTTATTCACTTCTTAGGTATGTTTGAAAGTTGGATTGGAACCTGATGAATTGATAAAAGATAGTGGATGCTCACGACACATGACGGGCAACAAAAGTCTCTTCTCATCATACCAAGAGTATGACGGAGGTAATGTCACTTTCGGTAGCAATCTCAAAAGCAAAATCATTGGCAAAGGTACGATTGCTCATAACTCTCTAACTATTGAAAATGTTGCTCATGTGGATAGGTTAGGATTTAATCTACTTAGTATTAGCCAACTATGCGATAAAAAGTATAAAGTACTATTTGATGAAAATGGTAGTAAAATACTAAAAGATGGTATCACCATAGCTAAAGGAGTTAGGAAAAATAACATATACGTCATGAAAATAGATAAAACATATAATGACAAACTTTGCCTAACAACATTAGACGATAGCTCATCTCTTTGGCATAGACGCTTAGGTCACGCTAATATGAGACTTATACAAAACCTATCTTCAAAAGAGTTAGTTAGGAATTTGCCAAAACTAAAATATGACCAACACTTTTGCGACGCTTGCAAAATTGGTAAACAAACACATAGTAGTCACAAATCTAAAAATATGGTATCTACATCTAAGTGTCTAGAATTATTACATATGGACTTGTTTGGACCATCCGCTATAAGAAGCTATGGAGGCAACTTATACACTTTGGTCATAGTAGATGATTACTCAAGGTTTACTTGGACGTTATTTTTAAAAACCAAAAATGAAGCTTTTGATAAATTTGAAATACTTAGCAAGAAAATTCAAAATCTTCTAGGTGTCAAAATTGTGTCGATCCGAACGGATCATGGTCGTGAATTTGACAACGAAACTCAATTTGGAAACTTTTGTGATACAAATGGTATAACACATAACTTTTCCGCTCCACGAACTCCTCAATCAAATGGAGTAGTAGAACGTAAAAATAGAACAATTCAAGAAATGAGTAGAACAATGCTTAATGAACAAAACATTCCTCAAAAGTTTTGGTGTAACGCCGTTGACACTTCTACATATATTTTAAATAGAGTCCTAATACGTCCTTTCCTAAACAAAACACCATATGAACTTTATAAAGGTAAAAAGCCAACATTAGGATATTTTAAAGTCTTTCGTTGCAAATGTTTTATTCTTAACACTAAGGATTATCTCACCAAGTTTGACCCAAAGTCTTATGAAGGTGTATTTCTTGGTTACTCTCAAACTAGTAAAGCTTACATTGTCCTAAATAAAGAAACAATGATAGTCGAGGAATCGTTGAACATAACATTTGACGAAAGTCCACCTCCCTCTAAGACATCACCTTTGGTAGATGATGACTTAGTTCAAAGTCAAATAATTGAAAGTCAAATTAATAATAACAAGGAAAATGAACCATTAAATAAGGAAATTGTCAACATAAAAGAATCTAAAAGTCATCCATTAGAAAAGGTCATAGGAAAACTTAATCAAAGAACCTTAAGATCACAAGCTCAAAATCAAAGTAATCATTTTTGTTTTGTATCCACCATTGAACCAAAAACCATAAATGAAGCAATAAAAGATGAGTCATGGGTAATGGCCATGCAAGAAGAATTAAACCAATTCATTAGAAATGATGTTTGGAAACTAGTTCCAAAACCTAAAGATCAAACTATAATTGGAACAAAATGGGTCTTTCGAAACAAAATGGACGAAAATGGTATAGTATCTAGAAACAAAGCTAGGCTTGTTGCACAAGGTTATAGTCAACAAGAAGGAATTGACTATGATGAAACTTATGCACCGGTAGCTAGACTTGAATCTATTAGAATATTACTTGCTTATGCATGTGCTTATGATTTTAAATTATTTCAAATGGATGTTAAGAGTGCTTTTCTTAATGGGTTTATTAACGAAGAAGTGTATGTTGCTCAACCTCCCGGTTTTACCGACTTTGAGAAACCACATCATGTCTTCAAACTCAAGAAAGCATTATACGGCCTTAAACAAGCACCTAAAGCTTGGTACGACCGTCTTAAGACTTTTCTTATTGATAACAAATATACTATGGGATTAGTAGATAATACTCTTTTTACTAAGAAAAGGGAATCGCAAATTATTATTGTTCAAATATACGTTGATGACATTATATTCGGATCAACTTGTCAAGAACTATGTAATGATTTCTCTAAAATCATGCATGACGAGTTTGAAATGAGTATGATGGGTGAGTTAAACTTCTTTCTAGGACTTCAAATTAAACAACTAGAAGATGGTATTTTCTTTAATCAATCTAAATATATAAAAGACATGCTTAAGAAATTTGGTCTTGAAGATTCCAAACCAACTAAAACACCCATGTCCTCGGACACTAAACTCACCAAGGACGAAGAAGGTGAATCCATAGATAACACTAAATATAGAGGAATGATTGGTAGCCTACTCTATCTTACGGCTAGTAGACCCGATATTATGTTTAGTGTTTGTCTATGTGCTCGCTTTCAAGAAAACCCAAAGGCATCACACTTAGAAGCATTAAAAAGGATTTTTAGATATATTAAGGGAACAACGTGTTTAGGATTATGGTATCCCAAAGGAACGGGTATAGAAACCATAGTGTATGCCGACTCGGATCATGCCGGTGATTATGTCGATAGAAAAAGTACAAGTGGTATTTGCACTTTTGTTGGACATTGTCTCACCTCATGGTTTGCAAAGAAGCAAACGGCTTTAGCCATCTCTACTACTGAAGCCGAATACGTCTCAGCCGGAAAAGCATGTCAACAAGCTCTTTGGATGAAGCAAGCTCTCGTAGACTACGGAATTCATCTCAACGACATTGTGATACTTTGCGACAACAAAGGAGCCATCGATCTCAGCAAGAATCCCGTTCAACATGCTCGTACAAAGCACATTGAAATCCGTCATCACTTTCTTCGCGACAATGTTCAAAAAGGAAACATTTCAATCGAGAAAGTATCCTCCGAAGACAACATTGCCGACATCCTTACTAAACCTCTTAAACGAGAACCTTTTAATCTTCTTAGACTTGGTTTAGGGTTAATGGAACCAAGCATGTAGAATAAACATAGCCTAAAACATTAGAATAGTCAAACCAAAACAATTTTGTCTTGTTTCTGCTACTGTAGCCACGGCACCAAACGACAACACGGACGGAACCAAAAATTTGGTACCGTCTGGTCCGTGGTGTCTACAGAAGCAAAACAGCTTTATACATAACATCTTCTTCCTCACAACCCACTTTACCAAAACGTGTAAAACTTAAACCAAGCTCATTATTGTCATCTTCCCACTCACTAATCACTGAAGATAACATCATTGTAAGTATCCTAACTACATTTCATCTCTTAATTCTGAGTCTAGGATTCTTATTTATGCACAAAACTATCACAAATCATTACATGGGGTTTTATGTATGCTTTTATACCAAATATGAATTCAATTGGCAAATTGCATAACTAGTCATTCAAATTAGGTACTACATTATCATATTGCATAAACAAAATCATGTTTCCCACTAATTAATAGATAATAAATATAAGGCCTTATTCAAACAACCAAACACCCCATGTCAAAAGTTTTGAAAAGCTTCTCACTTGTAGGAAAACATTTTTTTTTTCATTGCTAATACAAATAGAAACGTTAGAATTTTCATCACTTGCATGCTCTTGAATACTAAAGGTATTGCATAACTAATATGCACTCCCGGGTATATTCAAATATAGCAACATTGAATTAGGAGCATTTGGGTTATCTCATGGTATTTGCCAAACACTCCACTAAAACCATTTTGTGCATAAAATGAGTCGAGATAACCGCAACTCCATATTGTTTTCATATAGGCACACACTAGAATCAAAAACGTTAAAATTTATCTAAATTTTTTTTTAACATGTTAATTCTTATCCTTAGGAATAATCATGGTAGCCGCAAGATTCTATGATCACAAAGACACCCTTAACTACATTCCCAAACACCACAAAACCAAAGGACTCACCAAGGAACAAGTAGAAATATTTAGGGGTCTAGAATCAAGGTATTTCCACGAGGGTAGAACCATTCACTCATCCTTCCTTGAGCATACCAATCTTCGTGAAGAACTAGCCGCCATTCAATTCGATTGTCTTCTTGACATTGATGAACCAATTTGTCCTAGGTTCGTATTAGAATTCTATGCTAGTGTGACCGGTTTTAGTGATGAAGATGATGAGTTTTGTCTTAGCTTTAGAATCAACCAAAATGACTACACCATCACTTTAAGTGACTTTGCTAGAGTACTAGAAATTCCCAACCGTGGAACTTGTGTCTACACGGATAAGTGGTCACTCACCGCCCTTGATGCAATCAATGACCGCTCTCTCCCCTACATAACCCGTTTAGCCGATAAGGATGTCATCCGTGAACACCTTTTTAACCCAAAAACGGATACAACCCGAGTCACCCGAAAGGGAAAAGAGGTAGACCGAGATCCATATGGAATGGAGCTCAATGAACTTAAGCACGAATTTAAGAAATGAGAGGAGTTACTTAGAGCAAACGTCATTAGCACCATAGGAAATAGGGATCACATAAATGCTTGTCTTTGCCACATGCTTTACAACTTGTCCACCCGACAACCATTCAACTTAGCCTACTACATAGCTAGGAGAATGATTGATATTCCAACTCAAGGATCCGTTGCTCTTCCATACGGGATGCTTCTCACCCGTCTCTATAGAAACTTCGCTTCAATTCCACCAACTCCAAAAGGGATGCACCTTCAATATGATCTCATCCCTCACATCTTTGTACCTTTGAGTGATGCTCGAGTTGCTAAGACTAAAGGCAAGAGAGCTAAACCTCCAACTCCTTCATCATCATCATCAAATAGCTCCGAGGATGGTCTTCCAAGCTCTCGTCTTCCACCTCAAGAGTATTACACATCTCTTCCCGAGATTGAGAATGAATCAGCAGAATTCAAGCAAATTAAGGGAATGTTCAAGTGCCTTGGTAGGATGATGAACAAGATTTACAAGAAGTTGGACAAATAAGGGTACTTTAAGGAGTGTTTGGAACAATGCATTATCGTTAATGTTTGATACTATTTAGTTGTTTTTATTATGTAGGATGATAATCTAACTTGAAACAATGGTGTATGCTAACAATCTCATGCAGGGGGATAGCACAAGTATGCTATCAAATTTTACCCATTTTCACTATATTGTGAAAATCAATAAGCCTTGCTCTTAATCTATGCTCCACTGTGTTTACATATGTGTTATTTACTTTTCCTAACTAGAAATGTTTAGTATAACAGGTTTTGAGAAAAAAATTTCAGGTTTCGGAAATTTCAGTTTTTAAGAAACATTCTGTCCAAATTTCAGCACTCCACGGATCTGACGGCACCATTATTTTGGTACCGTCCTTTATGAATTTTGGTACCGCCATATCTGTACAGGCGGACCAGACGGCACCCTTTTTTGGGTTCCGTCCGTGTATGATTTTGGTGTCGTGGATCCTCCAGGTAATTTTCTGAATTTCGACTCTTTCGTGATTCCAAATTATCTTCCATCACTTATAAATCAATCTTAACTAGTATATAATGTTATTAGAACTAGTATTATTCACTAAGGGATGTAAGAAATCCATTTCCCACCAAAATTCAAAAATTTGAAAAATCCACCCAAGGAGCCCTTTGGCATAAAGGAAGGAACCAAATTTTTGGTACCTTCAAATCCGTGGGTAATCTGGATATTAGGAAATTCCACTCACTAGAACACATTTATTGCATATCTTTTCTTCTTCACTCCATCTTCTTTGTATGGATTGACTTGGGTGATATGACTAGCATTCAACCCACTTCCAAATCATTAGGAACCTCATCTCTTCAATGGTTCAACATCAAATCAAACCTTTTCTCAACAATTTCTTACATCTATAAATTGAAAGGTTTTACCATGATCATCTTCACACCTTCTTCATTCTCACTACTATCTAGCAAATCAAAACCCAAGTTAAAAATGACTAAATCATCACCAAAACCTTGCAAGAAAACCGCTAGAATGAGCGTAAGGCCTTGTTGTTTTGTTAATCTTAGCTCATCATCCGAATCTTCACCACTCACCATCTCATCTCCCATTAGAGATGATACACACCTTACCTTAGCTACACCCACTTCATCACACATTGTGATCACCACTCCACCACCATCAAAAGCACCTACTTCACCTCCACCGGCACCCATCCAAACATCCAAAACACCCTCACCACCTTCACCAAGGTCTCCCACTCTCACTCCCATGGAGTTATTTTCTACTCCACCAACATCACCAAATCCTTTCCTAGAGGACTTGGAAGACTTGCCTCCTAGGCCAAGTCATCCACCACCATTGCCATCCTTTGGCACCATTGAGCGAATCGCTCATGAATCACCTCGGTCATCCGTTGACCCAAACGCCCCATTAGGGCCAAGACCTCTCCTTTTCCACCCCATTCACAAGGACATTCATGGTCCTTTATACGGGGATCATCCACTTCCATCATCAATGTCCCCTCATATTGAGGACATTCCGGAGAGCATGTGGGATGACAATCCCACTAGAGAGGAGATTCAAGCCGAACTTCGCAACCTCCACCAATTCAAAGGTATGGTGGATTCTCACTTAAGTGAGACAATGCAAATGCAAAGTGCTTTGCTTGCATCCATCATGACCACTCCAAACATCCCCAACACCACCAACACATCCACCATTCCACCACCACAACCTCCGCAAACTTTCTACCCACCAAGACATGGTTGCTCCACTTGTGAGCAAACGGGTCAAACCGTGGAACGGACCCGGATTATGGTCCATGACTTCCACGAAGAAATGAGGTTCATCCTCAACCACATTCTTGAGCGTCTCAACGCTCTTTCCCATCCACCATCACGTTAGGATGGTTTTTAGAATAGTCTTTTATTTGTTTTTTGTTTTTAGGATAATTTTTTTTTTCTTGTACTAGAAACACATCATTGTGTTCTCTTTTCATGATCCTTACTCATGAAAAATTTTAACTAATGAATGTTGTTTATTATGTTGTTGGTGTCATTACATAGTGTTTGGAAATGCTTGTGAATGATCATTATTACTAACAATTTTTTTTTTGTAGCTTTATTTTCACAATCCATGTATCTTCCCATTAAAGCACCCAATTTAGGGGGAGCTTTGAACAAGGGGGAGATAATAAGCTCGGACTCATTACATTCCGCATAGCCTCTTCTTTTTGTTGAGACAAAAAGGGGGAGAAAATATAGAACTTGGAAATTATTTATATTTGACTTTTCTGAAAAAGTCAAACTGCATACAATTGACTTTCTAAAAGTCAAACAGGAACCCTCATTGATAATACTTGACTTTTCTTAAAAAAAAGTCAAACTGCATAATTTGACTTTCTGAAAAAGTCAACATCATGCATCAACTAGTGAATTCTTTGACTTTCATAAAAAGTCAAATTTCATACACTTGCATTATCATTTCCTTTTCAAAGTTCTAAAACTAATATTTTTATAACTCTTGTACAAACTTTGTTTCTTTTATAAAAATAAAATTTATATTTTGTCCTCAACAAAAAGGGGGAGATTGTTAATACAAATATCGTCATTAAACGTTATTTATATTTTTGATCTTTGCCTAAGTTTTGTTAACGACAAAAGTAAATTTAATTTATAAAAGCTTAAAGCTTGTCAAGTTTATTAGATATTAAAACAAGCTTTCTCAAACAATATATTCATCATTCAAGCATTTACATTTATGATTAGTAACATCTTGATATGACTCTAATCATTATGTATGATAGTAGTTTGTAGAATGTGTTAGGTTCTTAAAACCAAACACTACTTAAGCATTTGCATATTTCTATTAATAGTAATACAACATATTGACATCATGTATTACATCATGGAGATCATTGGAAGATTCCATTAGATATTTTGTGAAGATTTGTACTCTTCATATCTTGCACAATCTTACTTAGATAGAGTTGACTTTAGGCAAGATTTGATATCTTGACTGTCAGACTGGCGGTACCAATTTGGTACACGGGCGGAACCCTTTTAAGGGGTCCGCGGTCCGTGGACGCTCCTGTCCAAATTGGCTATAAATAGCAATGCCAAGCCAAGTAGTTTCTCATCCCTTTCTAACATACTCTCATACATATCTTCCCTCTAACCTTTCTAACTCAGTTTCATATCATATTAGTGATCTCTTTTGTAGCAAAGAAGATCAAGTCATATTCAAGCTTCAACGAGAAGTTGGAAGTCTTGTTTGTTTAGTGTTGTATGATCTAGTGTTGATCCATACTTCATTGTTGTATCAAACCATCATAATCTTGTGAGTGTGAGTGGTTAGTATTTTAGTCCTCAAAATACATTGTGTGTGGGAGTAGTTGTACCCTTGGAAAGAACTCGACATCTAGCTTAGTGTCGGAAATAGTGTAAGCGAAGTGTAAAGGTTTTCTCCGCCGGTGAAAGGAGCTTGTTGACTAGTGAAGTTAAACTCTCGAGTGTGAGACTCGGGGAGTGGAGTAGGGCAAGGAAAAAGAGTCCTTGTAGGCCGAACCACTATAAACAACTTGTTGTGGTTTGATCATTTCTTCCCTTACTTACTTATTACATATTGCTTGCATATTTCATTAACATACTTAAGATCAATATAAATTGATCTTTCAATAAGTTTCAAAACAAAGTTTTTAATCGGTAAACTATTCAACCCCCCTTCTAGTTTTCTACATCTTTTATTAATTGTTTATCCTCATGTTTAAATTTGTAAAAATGCTTTATTTTGTTTTTAACCTCGTCTTAATTGCATATAAAGGTATTTTACATAAGGGATAAGTGTAGGGAGGATTACACACGTTTTCAAAAGAAACGTAAACATGAGAATAACAATTAACTAAAAGATATATATGTTTGTTTGTTCGAGTCAAATGCTTGTATCGAGTCATAATGGATGTTTTTGCAGAAATTTTTCCAGATTCTAAAGATGTAAATTTTCCAGAATTTTTTCCAGAAAATCGCAGACCAGTTTTTGTCAGGATAACCTGACGACGTCAGGATTGCAACCTGATGGCGTCAGGAAGGAGTAAAAACATCAGATTACTTTTTCTCGTTTTCTGAGCTACTTATAAATTTTTGGAATTTTCCAGGTCTTAATTTTCTTAGAAATTCTGTAAACATCCATTTCACAAGCATTATATCCTAGTTTAAATCGAGTCTTATATATATTATTACCGCCGATTTTACGCGAAGGTTTTGTTTGTTTTCTTCGAGTGTGCAGGTTTAGTTTGTCAAGAAGAAGTTACATAAGATTGGAAGGAGCTTTTCACGCAATAATTCTTCTTGGAAAGGATTTAACCACCACTTTACACGGATCCTACCGAGCTAATCAGGGGAGTATTAGTTTCTTTCGTTTTTAATTACCTTCCATTATCATAACTTTGATACTTTCGGGGAACATTGGGGACAATGTTCAGTTTAAGTGTAGGGAGGGAAAATAAAACGGGAACTTTGAAACTATGCTTATCCTTGATTATTTGCTTTGTCCAAGTGCATTTATGTAATAAACCATGAGAAAATGTCGGTTAGGGTAATTTTGGCACCAAATTTAAAACTTTTTCATGACATATAGGAGTGGGCCATTAGTCTTAACAAAAGCGTCTCACGGATAGGAAGTTGCATGACTAGCACAAAAAACCCTTTACCACCCAAATTCCACCCAAAATGTGAGGATCGCCCTTAGATTAGTAGGAATTAAAGCATTCATCTTTAATGCTTAGAGTGTGAACCGGTAGTATATTAGATTCTAGAACTTGTTTTGTGATGCATTCCGAGATCGCAAGTGAGGCTACACTTGTGTAGTTAGGAATAACTAAATGATAAGAGGCATTAGGATAACCCTTGTTTGATACCCGTAATATAATTACTTCTTCCACATCGGTTGAGTAATTCCCCCACACCCTTTGCGTTGTACTCATCTTTAGTACACAATACCCCTAGTTAACCCCTCAGAGCCTATCCTTTTCGTGGTTCTCGTGATGTTTCAGTTTTTCCGGAATATCAATGAAGAGCATTGTTTACACCCTACCCCCAAATATACACCCAAATCGCCTTAGCCTACCCTTTATGCACTCACTTTTAGTGCAAATGTTTGTTATCACCCTAAACCCTTAGTTAAATTATCTGGTTGCTTGCATGAGTTGCTAAGTCGAGTCATATCCTTTGTATACAGTTTTGGGACGATTGGGATTCATGGGAAAAGTTAAAAGTTTATGAAATGACGGGAAGGGAACGTTAAATTCAAATTCCCTTAGTTTGCATAATAATGTACCCGAAGTGTTTTGATCTTTTCAATTCGGGTCAAATTAGTGTTAGAGTAATAAAAACTCAAGTGTAGGAATGTGCTATAAATCCCTATTATTTTGATGTTATCGTAGAGGATGTTAGAGTAAAAGTGTATGAAAAAAAATCAAAAAAAAATAGAGAAAGAGAAAAAGAAAAAAAAATAGAGTGTAAAAAAAAAGAAAAAAAATACGGGCTACCATCCTACATCTATCTTTAAATTTATGTTTGTTTATTTCAGTTATCTAGAGTTTAGAGTGTCGAGTCTTAGCTTAGCAACGCCATTCTTCGTATGCATTTAACATAGAGATTTTTGACTTTCCACCACTAAATAGCCTATCCCACCAAACCCTTGTTTCCCTACCGTAAGCCTAACATTACAACCCTTTAAAAGACCTCTGTGATAGTCTTTCCTAGGTGCTTACGCCAAAGCGATGAAGGTTTGATCTATTCTCAAGCCTATGGTAATCTATGTACTAGGACCGGTTAATGAGTGTTTATCTTCCATTTCCTATTTGTTATATTTCATATATACACCCGAGAGAGATGTGAGTATCCAAACACCCCATGTGAGGTGCTAGTATGTAATTTCCGTGCTTGTTATGACTTTTGCGGGGCTTATATGTGTTGTGGACCGTTTTGAATCAATGCTTCATGACCCCTAACTTATAAATTAATTGGCAAAAAGCACATTTGCTTGAGGACAAGCAAATACCAAGTGTAGGGATATTTGATAAGGTTTTAAAAGGTACCATTTTGAGGGGTCGTTTTAGCCCTTATTTGATCACTTTTGTATCCGTTAATGCTTAATATCGTTCCTTTTCACTTTTTAGGTCTCTTGAAGGCAAAATGCTTGAATGGCCCTTATTTGGACGAAAAGGCGCGAATATACGAAGAAAATGGCCAAAGTCAGAATCGAGACACTCAAAGCTGCTGAAAATAGAAGGAGACGGCGTCACTGCTTAACTGCGATGCCGTCGTAGGATTTTGTGACGGGTCAGAAGACAAAACTCATATTTTCAAGAGACGGCATCGGGCTTTAAAGGAGTAGACCGTCGCAACTCAGACGGCCTAGATGCGACCCAGACGGCGTCAGAAGCTGAAGAGGACGGCGTCACAGGCATAAGGTGACGTCGTCGCAAGGTTAATGTGGCCAAGACGAAACCCTAATGACGGCGACACGACGGCGTCACGAAACATAAGGTGACGCTGTCGCATATGTAATCTTATATATATAATCCGAATTTTTCAGTTTTGGAGAGAGTCTTTTTGGAGTAAAAACCTAAAACCGAACCAAGGGTATCTTGTACAGTATTTTAGGGTTCTAAACCCTATTTTACATCAAGATAAGTATTTACTTCATCAATTCAATTATGTCTTTGATTATTTGTGTGTATGCTTGCATGTTCTCCATGTCCGGCTAATTTACTTGTGTGTTTGCTTAGGAATATGAAACTTAATTATTGAATATTGATTGGTTGTTTCTTATCTTAGTTGACTAATGATCTAGTAATGTGATAGGTCATTCGTTGTGTACTTAATGCTTGATTCATCTTTGTGAACCTTAGAATATGATTACCTGAGTAGTTGTAGGCTAAACCATCCAAAGAGTGCCTTAGAGTAAGAGTTTATCATCCCTAGTGGGTTTTGTAGACGAGACCCTTTGGTAAGTTCAAAGAGTTAGGGAGAAATGCATACCCTACAACTTTAGACACACAACGCAACTAAGAATAAGGACGTGACAACTCAACCATCAATAGGAGATAATTAAGGAGTAGTAAAACCTAAGTAAACACATCTTTAAACTATCATACGAGCACACATTAATTAGACATAGACTCCCACAACCTTAGTTTAGATAATTAGATAATAGTAGAGTAATCGGTAGAAATACCAACCCCCCAAATCCAATACCCGAGATTCGTACCTTTCAATTTCATAAAATATAAAAATACAAAAATAATCTTCTTCAACCTCAACCTTAGCGTAGTAACTCCTTACTAGCATTCCTATTCCCGTAGAGAACGATATCAATACCCGTGGCTTACCCTAATTACTACACTACAACGATTAGGTTCACTGCCTAGGGGAAGAAAAGGAAGTTTCCTTGACCCCGAACGACGCGTGTAGCGTTATCAAGTTTTTGGCGCCGCTGCCGGGGAATAGAATAGCTAGTTAGTAGTCCACCTCGTTTAGGTTCTTTGCTTGATTCCTATCAAGTAAATTTTTCTCATTTTTAGCTTTCTCTTAGTCTATCCCCCTTCTTTGTGACCTTTTGTTCGTAATACCCATCACTTTTCATCATGGAGGATGATAACCAACCACCACTCATCAACCCACTAGCAAATGACCCGCCGAGAGCCCGTACTCTTGGTGAATACTCAAGACCAAGCCACCTAGGCTATAGGAACACCATTGAGCTTCCCGACCAAGCCCAAACTACGGCCCTGCGATCCGACACCATCCGGTTGGTGCAAAACGGATGTGCATTCCATGGACTTCGTTCCGAAGATCCAAATCAGCATCTGAGGGATTTCCTCAAAATTGTCGATTCCATCGACCTTGATGCTACTACTCGGGAGACCACGCGCCTGCGTCTCTTCCAATTCTCTCTACGGGACCAAGCTAGTAATTGGCTTGAGCGACTTCCCGTCGGCTCCATCTCAAGTTGGGATGATCTTACCTCTCGCTTCCTTGCTCAATTTTTCCCACCGGGGAGAACCACTAAGCTTAGGAATGACATCTTGATGTTCCAACAACGTCATGGTGAATCTCTCTACGAAGCATGGACCCGATTCAAGGACTTACTTCATAAAGTCCCTCATCACGGCATTGATCTTTGGCTCCAAGTCCAAATCTTTTATGATCATGTCAACTTCCCCACTAAGCGATCCATTGACCAAGCGGCCGGTGGAAAAATTAGTGATCTCACCGCGGAAGAATCATGGGGTATAATAGAGGACCTTGCCCTCTACGACAACGAAAGTTGGGATGACCCCCGTGAGCTACCTAAAACCGTCAAGGCAATCTCCTTGCCTTCCATCAACTCACAACCTTCCGACCGTAGGATGATCAAACTTAATGATAAAGTTAACTTCCTCATGAGTTCTTACGAAAAGCCTAAGTCTTCACACCATGTTAACAAAGTTTCTTCCTCGTGCGAGCCGTTTTGTGATCCTCATAACACGCGCACTAGCACCCGATCCCCCGAACATGCTTCCGTTGACTACGCATCCTCGCGTATTAATGGAACGGGAGGAAGATTCCCTACAATATCCGGACCTAGGAATTTCAATGAAACCCGTGAGGCATGGAAAAGCAAGCCCGACTTCTACTGGGGAAAAACCAAAGAATTCACCTCCAATGATTTCTCATGGCCCCCACCTAACGGTCCTAACCAACAAAACATCGAAGGGATGTTGCAAAACCTAGTTGCATCTCAAGAAACCCAAATGGCTAAGCTCTCGGACCGCTTTAACCATCAACAAGCCGAGATGGATAGGAAGATAGACAACCTTTTGAAAGCCATAACTAATAGTGATAAGAAGGTTAGTGCTATCTCAACTCCCGAGCCTTCAAGTATAGAGATTAAGGATCCAAGCAAGCTAACTAAGCATGTTCAATTCGTCAATACCATCACCTTAGTGAAACCGGATAGAACAGACGACGAAGAGGACCATACGCTTGTGGATGATGAAACACCCGAGGAAGTAGATGAAGTAGACATTGACTATTCTAACAAATTTCCTACGGAAGAAGAACTATCCCGCCACCCTCACTTAGTGCGTGACCTCCGTCACATGTATGTTAGGAAAAGCCCTAGAATCAAGTTTGGGAACCCTTGGAATCTTAACATACCATGTTGTATAGGACACCTTTTTGTGGCAAAGGCCTACATTGATCGCAAATCCCCAATCAACATAATGACTAGCACCTACTACAATTGGATAATGAAGAAGCCTATCCCAACTAGGCAAGACCCCGATAATCCTAGTAATAAGTGCAATTTTCTTGGTAGAGTTAAGGGATTGCCCGTCTATGTAGGTAGTTTCACGTTCCCTACGGACTTCATAATTGTGGATGATATTAGCACAGCCATAGACCCTAGCTTGTCCCACGTTATTCTAGGAAAACCATTCATAGAAAGCACCGGGATGACCTATGACCCCTCGTTAGGAGTAGTGCGATTCAAGGATGAGACCGACGACATAGCTTACCAAATGCCGTTTAAGATTGAGAAGTTTTCATCACTCTCTAATGATGAAAAGGAACTTAAACTGTCGGTCTATTACAGGAATGATGAGGATAGGGAAAAGGGAGTAGATTATGTTATGGCTAAGATTTTCGGGTTCTATAAAGATTGTTTGAACTTAGGACCGAAATATAGGACTGATTGGGGAGAGGACGAACTCTTAGAGAGGTGCATCATAGGACACTTCTACAACATGGAATCCCCCGATAGAGACCGTCAAGAGGGCGGTAGTGAAGCAACGTAGGAGCACGACTTCGAGTCTAGCTACAAGACTCTTAAATAAAGAAAAGCGCTTCGTGGGAGGCAACCCATGCTTAATTGTTTGCTTGTTAGTGTCATATGTCTTTTATTAATTGTTTATCCTCATGTTTAAATTTGTAAAAATGCTTTATTTTGTTTTTAACCTCGTCTTAATTGCATATAAAGGTATTTTACATAAGGGATAAGTGTAGGGAGGATTACACACATTTTCAAAAGAAACGTAAACATGAGAATAACAATTAACTAAAAGATATATATGTTTGTTTGTTCGAGTCAAATGCTTGTATCGAGTCATAATGGATGTTTTTGCAGAAATTTTTCCAGATTCTAAAGATGTAAATTTTCCAGAATTTTTTCCAGAAAATCGCATACCAGTTTTTGTCAGGATAACCTGACGACGTCAGGATTGCAACCTGACGGCATCAGGAAGGAGTAAAAACATCAGATTACTTTTTCTCGTTTTCTGAGCTACTTATAAATTTTTGGAATTTTCCAGGTCTTAATTTTTTTAGAAATTCTGTAAACATCCATTCCACAAGCATTATATCCTAGTTTAAATCGAGTCTTATATATATTATTACCGCCGATTTTACGCGAAGGTTTCGTTTGTTTTCTCCGAGTGTGCAGGTTTAGTTTGTCAAGAAGAAGTTACATAAGATTGGAAGGAGCTTTTCACGCAATAATTCTTCTTGGAAAGGATTTAACCACCACTTTACACGGATCCTACCGAGCTAATCAGGGGAGTATTAGTTTCTTTCGTTTTTAATTACCTTCCATTATCATAACTTTGATACTTTCGGGGAACATTGGGGACAATGTTCAGTTTAAGTGTAGGGAGGGAAAATAAAACGGGAACTTTGAAACTATGCTTATCCTTGATTATTTGCTTTGTCCAAGTGCATTTATGTAATAAACCATGAGAAAATGTCGGTTAGGGTAATTTTGGCACCAAATTTAAAACTTTTTCATGACATATAGGAGTGGGCCATTAGTCTTAACAAAAGCGTCTCACGGATAGGAAGTTGCATGACTAGCACAAAAAACCCTTTACCACCCAAATTCCACCCAAAATGTGAGGATCGCCCTTAGATTAGTAGGAATTAAAGCATTCATCTTTAATGCTTAGAGTGTGAACCGGTAGTATATTAAATTCTAGAACTTGTTTTGTGATGCATTCCGAGATCGCAAGTGAGGCTACACTTGTGTAGTTAGGAATAACTAAATGATAAGAGGCATTAGGATAACCCTTGTTTGATACCCGTAATATAATTACTTCTTCCACATCGGTTGAGTAATTCCCCCACACCCATTGCGTTGTACTCATCTTTAGTACACAATACCCCTAGTTAACCCCTCAGAGCCTATCCTTTTCGCGGTTCTCGTGATGTTTCGGTTTTTCCGGAATATCAATGAAGAGCATTGTTTACACCCCACCCCCAAATATACACCCAAATCGCCTTAGCCTACCCTTTATGCACTCACTTTTAGTGCAAATGTTTGTTATCACCCTAAACCCTTAGTTAAATTATCTGGTTGCTTGCATGAGTTGCTAAGTCGAGTCATATCCTTTGTATACAGTTTTGGGACGATTGGGATTCATGGGAAAAGTTAAAAGTTTATGAAATGACGGGAAGGGAACGTTAAATTCAAATTCCCTTAGTTTGCATAATAATGTACCCCAAGTGTTTTGATCTTTTCAATTCGGGTCAAATTAGTGTTAGAGTAATAAAAACTCAAGTGTAGGAATGTGCTATAAATCCCTATTATTTTGATGTTATCGTAGAGGATGTTAGAGTAAAAGTGTATGAAAAAAAAATCAAAAAAAAAATAGAGAAAGAGAAAAAGAAAAAAAAAATAGAGTGTAAAAAAAAAGAAAAAAAATACGGGCTACCATCCTGCATCTATCTTTAAATTTATGTTTGTTTATTTCAGTTATCTAGAGTTTAGAGTGTCGAGTCTTAGCTTAGCAACGCCATTCTTCGTATGCATTTAACATAGAGATTTTTGACTTTCCACCACTAAATAGCCTATCCCACCAAACCCTTGTTTCCCTACCGTAAGCCTAACATTACAACCCTTTAAAAGACCTCTGTGATAGTCTTTCCTAGGTGCTTACACCAAAGCGATGAAGGTTTGATCTATTCTCAAGCCTATGGTAATCTATGTACTAGGACCGGTTAATGAGTGTTTATCTTCCATTTCCTATTTGTTATATTTCATATATACACCCGAGAGAGATGTGAGTATCCAAACACCCCATGTGAGGTGCTAGTATGTAATTTCCGTGCTTGTTATGACTTTTGCGGGGCTTATATGTGTTGTGGACCATTTTGAATCAATGCTTCATGACCCCTAACTTATAAATTAATTGGCTAAAAGCACATTTGCTTGAGGACAAGCAAATACCAAGTGTAGGGATATTTGATAAGGTTTTAAAAGGTACCATTTTGAGGGGTCGTTTTAGCCCTTATTTGATCACTTTTGTATCCGTTATTGCTTAATATCGTTCCTTTTCACTTTTTAGGTCTCTTGAAGGCAAAATGCTGGAATGGCACTTATTTGGACGAAAAGGCGCGAATATACGAAGAAAATGGCCAAAGTCAGAATCGAGACACTCAAAGCTGCTGAAAATAGAAGGCGACGGCGTCACTGCTTAACTGCGACGCCGTCGTAGGATTTTGTGACGGGTCAGAAGACAAAACTCGTATTTTCAAGAGACGGCGTCTGGCTTTAAAGGAGTAGACCGTCGCAACTCAGACGGCCTAGATGTGACCCAGACGGCGTCAGAAGCTGAAGAGGACGGCGTCACAGGCATAAGGTGACGCCGTCGCAAGGTTAACGTGGCCAAGACGAAACCCTAATGACGGCGACACGACGGCGTCACGAAACATAAGGTGACGCCGTCGCATATGTAATCTTATATATAGAATCCGAATTTTTCAGTTTTAGAGAGAGACTTTTTGGAGTAAAAACCTAAAACAGAACCAAGGGTATCTTGTACAGTATTTTAGGGTTCTAAACCCTATTTTACATCAAGATAAGTATTTACTTCATCAATTCAATTATGTCTTTGATTATTTGTGTGTATGCTTGCATGTTCTCCATGTCCGGTTAATTTACTTGTGTGTTTGCTTAGGAATATGAAACTTAATTATTAAATATTGATTGGTTGTTTCTTATCTTAGTTGACTAATGATCTAGTAATGCGATAGGTCATTCGTTGTGTACTTAATGCTTGATTCATCTTTGTGAACCTTGGAATATGATTACCTAAGTAGTTGTAGGCTAAACCATCCAAAGAGTGCCTTAGAGTAAGAGTTTATCATCCCTAGTGGGTTTTGTAGACGAGACCCTTTGGTAAGTTCAAAGAGTTAGGGAGAAACGCATACCCTACAACTTTAGACACATAACGCAACTAAGAATAAGGACGTGACAACTCAACCATCAATAGGAGATAATTAAGGAGTAGTAAAACCTAAGTAAACACATCTTTAAACTATCATACGAGCACACATTAATTAAACATAGACTCCCACAACCTTAGTTTAGATAATTAGATAATAGTAGAGTAATCGGTAGAAATACCAACCCCCCAAATCCAATACCCGAGATTCGTACCTTTCAATTTCATAAAATATAAAAATACAAAAATAATCTTCTTCAACCTCAACCTTAGCGTAGTAACTCCTTACTATCATTCCTATTCCCCTAGAGAACGATATCAATACCCGTGGCTTACCCTAATTACTACACTACAACGATTAGGTTCACTGCCTAGGGTGTTATAAAACTTGCTCGAAGAAAAGGAAGTTTCCTTGACCCTGAACGACGCGTGTAGCGTTATCATTCACATTGAATCGACTAATCTGTTCACTGACTTGATCATTCAGCATCTTATGGCATTCTTCCATCTGGTATTGGAGCTGATTGGCATCAGAGTGAAACACCTTGACAATTTCATGAGCTGGTCCTTCAAGATCCTTTGGAGTGATAGACGTGATTTTCTTCTGATCACAAAACCACTTAATGAAGCTGCCCATATCACCAGTGATGTGAAGGAGAGAGTCTTCATCTGGGGTTTCATAGTTGGTAGAGATTGTTGTAGCCCAGTTGTTGTCAGGGATCATCGAGTCAGACTCTGGGATAGACCATGAAGGTTCTGGAGTATGTGGTCTCTCCTCGATGATCCAGCTTTGAATTGTATCTCTTGAAGGTGCAAATCTGGATGTGTTAGTGCGTTTACTTGCCATGTATGAATCAAACCAATCATCTTCAGACGGCTTGGGAATATGCTTGGTGGATGCATCATCGTCATCTGATTCAGACTCTGTCATGACATGCGACTCTTCATGAACCATTTGATCTTCAGGAATTGAAGAGACTGTGGGTGTGAACCTTGAATCAACCGTTGTCCAAGCAGCAGATTTCTTCTGAGTTCCTTGTTCTCCGGTAGGACTAGATTGATTGGAAGGTTTTAGTGGTGATGATGGTGGTTGTGGAGGAGGTGTAGATGTTGTCTTAGAAGATCCACCAGTTCCAGAAGTTCCAGCACCTCCAGTTGGAGGCGAGGGAGGAGGAGGAGGATCTTTAGGACCTTTACGCAATGTCTCTAGCACCACGGACCTCCTTTTCTTCTTAGCTTCTAATTCTCCAATGTCCTTCAAATACTGTACGTGTTTGTCGTACTTAATTGATTCATCTAGAGACTCATATAGCTTCTTATGTACCTCATGCTTATGCTCGTTGGCTTCAAACATCTTATCAAAGAGCACAGCTCTCATATCTGTAATGGGAAGGTCTTTGAACCATCTCAGCAGAGGAGCTTCCATTGCCCATTCTACAGCATCCCTAACTTCGCCTTCAATGGCATTAGCAACCCCTTCGTCAAAGTTAAGATGCTCCAACCTATAGACACGATCCTCAAGGGCATCAAAAGATCTTGGAAGTTGTCTTTCAAGAGTTTCAATTCTTTTCACTGCTTTGTCTAGCAATTGATCTGATGACAGTATTTGAGGTGGTGAAGCTGGTGGAGTTTCCGTGTCTGCAACTGTAACCAATGGTTCAAGGGATAGATTCTTTGCAGATGCAGGTGGTGAAAGTACGTTTGATTAAGCAGGTTTGGGAGGTGGAAGTGATGTTGCAAGTGAAGATGCTGACATCGGTGGAATGGTTGATGTGTCTGGCAGAATGTTGACAGTAAACATGGATTGTGCAGTACCTACGGGTTTGTCATTTAAGAATTGATCTCCGAAAGTGAAGTCTGTATCTAGGTTCTTCAGTGAAGATAGAGAATCGGTAGACAGATTTGGTTCTTCCATGTGCATGGTCTCATCAGATCTTGACTCAAGATTCTCCTGTGAGTCTTTATGCAACAAGTCATCAACATTCTGATCAGACTGAGTATCACTTGATGCAGGAGGTTCTTTTAAAGTTTCAGGCACTTTTTCCAACCCAGATTGTTCTTTAGCTGAAGAGGATTCAGTTCTTCTCTTCAGTTCATATTGATTGGTGGTTCTTGATGGAGAAGATGAGATTGTTAGAAGCATGTGTGCGGCATGTTCAGTATCAACACTAACAATCCCTTTTCCTTTGTCTTGAGTGATTGGAGTTGAATGGCTCGGCTCTGGTGCAGGTTCTCTGAACACAATACCTCCAATTGGTGTACTCACGTTCT
The DNA here is from genome assembly GCA_019973895.1 of Chrysanthemum seticuspe. Classification (NCBI taxonomy): domain Eukaryota; kingdom Viridiplantae; phylum Streptophyta; class Magnoliopsida; order Asterales; family Asteraceae; genus Chrysanthemum; species Chrysanthemum seticuspe. The sequence goes on along the minus strand of BPTQ01000006.1, from coordinate 82,028,691 downwards.
GACTTTCTAGGCTTTGCTTGATTCCAAGTTGCAGAGCAGCATCATCTTCATCAGTCAACCTCATATTACCCCTGGAGACCTCAGTTTCCTCAACGTTTACTTTTTCCCCTTCCTTCTTCTTTCTTTTCTGCTTCTGGGTGGTTCTGTCAGAAGTTTGTGACTTTTCACGTCTTCTTTTTGGAAGAGCAGCATATGAAGTCTTTGAGCCAGAACCAGACTTAGCAACTTTGGGTTGTGGTTGAGTGGGAGAGACATCAACATCATCACTGGATCTGGAAGCCCTTTTCATGAATAGTTTGAAATGATCCGTCTTTTTAATATCTTCAGTAAGAAGAGAATCAGGAATTTGCAATCCAAAAACCTCTTTATTGACCCCACTGGAAATATATCTGAGATTGCCTAGAACAAATTCATCCTCAGCATTATGTAGTTCTGATTCAATCCTAGGGTTGAAGTTGTGAATCTGTTGCAGGTACTGGATAACAAGCTTCGAAAATCTAATGCTAGGAATCACAAGTTTGTTCTATTTCTTTCGTCCCTGAGCTTTATTCTGAAAGTTTGTTCTATCAGATATGAATGTGTTCATTGACAGCGAAAATTCTTCCCAGATACGTTCTGAGACATTCACATTCACACCATTGACGATGCCCCATAGGATTTGCAAGATGGGAATTCTCACTTTATCAAACCCTTATGTTTTGTCAGATAAGCACAAGTTGAGAACTGTTGTCATTGCTCTCCAGGGTTGATACATGTGTCCGGTGATGATGTCAGAAGCCCTTGTAATGCTAGTGTAACACCCCAACCCGACAAGGGTAGAAGTGTCACATTTTGGTGTCATATCAGAACATACAATAAAAATCTTTTCTAAACGAAAACCTTAAAATGAAGTATCAAATCATATGAACAGTTGACTGACAAGGAAATACAATATCCAAAATGAAAAGAAAATCTCCAAACAAAAGCCCATCAAAATAAGTCCAAGATAATAAGGTAACTATGGTTGGTCCACTCAGGTAATCCAACTCTCAGCCCATCAAAGCCCATCTTCAAACCTAAAACCTGCCGCAGGAAAAGAAATGCGGCTGAGCTTAAAAAGCCCAGTGAACAGATATAACAAAACGAAAGCTAAATAAAATCTGAAATGCGAAATGAAACAAAGGGAACGGATAACAAAGTCGCAGCGAAATAAGGACAATGAGTCAATGAGGATCCTGCAGAACACAATTATACAGATATCCAAGCACATAAAACAAGGAGAACAAAGCCAAGCAAAGCATCAAGACAAGCATACAAGCACATACAAACCAGGCATACAAGTACTGAAACATAAGCAAGCATAGCAGACGTTATATCCACACAACATATACAGCATACAATCAATTCAGGAAATCAGAAGACATACAAGCCAAACAGATATCTACAGGAAAGCGGAAGCAATTAATTAATAAGTGAGCATGGCAATTCACACAGGTCAAAACCCTTAGTTGAAAACATAACCAGTATCATAACAGTGGAAGTACTAATAGCAGTCAACACATGGCAGTCACACGTAATAAGTAGGAATACAGTATAAAGATATAATAAATGAATTAAAGACATAGCAGGGCAACTAAACAAATTAACAAGCCAGACGTCACAAGCTGAACCATTTACCCAATCAAACCGTAGCATAAACCGAAATGCAAACATGGCAGGTCAACAACAAGCAGATAAGGAAACTATCAGATAATCATAATCCACGAAATTATCTGAACAAGTACACAAAATAAACAGACAAGACTATCGATTACACATTGGCATGGTCACCAGACAATTCAGAGGGTCACATAACAGTGAGATCACATATCATCAGTTGAAAACAAGTAACTCAGATAACCACATATTAATCACCTCATAGCAGGATAATCAGTAGTCATATAAAACATGAATAGCATAATCAAATCCAATAACATATAATAACCCGGTACGTGAATGGAACGATAATCGGAATTAACGGAATGAGAGTGTGACAGATCAAAGAAATGGAATATATATATATCTTGGTAGTAGAGGGAGTCATATAAGGGTACACAGAATATGGTGCGTTGGGGAATGTAGAAGGTACAATATAGGTATATCAAAAGTGTAAGGGTTATCAGAAATCTACCCGAGCCCGGAAACATATCATATCATATCATATCATAAGTAGCCATTGTATTCGGAGGGGTGACCTCGGAATACCATACATAATAGGAGGGGAGACCTCAGTAACAAATGGAGTAGCTAGCTCCCAGAATTGTGAAGACGCGGATTGCACCCGACATCATTCACCATATATATCTCCAAACAGATCAAATCCCTCGAAACATATCATATCTAGGATGCATCCATACGCCCCCCAGAACATATCATAGTGGCCAAATCATATACATATAGTGAGCTCATAATCATATCATAACATAATGGGGGACGGTGTGTATCATCACTCGTACACACTGGAGTCATGCCATTGGTGCATCAATGACACGGTCATGTTACCTTCATGACAAGGAAAACATATTTGGCTCGGGTATCAAACTGACGGGTCAAAGCATATTCATATCATATCATATCATAAGGGTTCATATCAAAGGTTCAGAAGTAAAAGGTTCATATCAGGTTTCCATAACATAAGTTCATAATCAGAGGTTCATAATCAGATGGTTCATAATCATAAGGTTCATAATCAGAAGTTCATAATCATAACAAACGAATATCATGGCGAACAGAATCATATCAAAGGGGTTATGTCGGAATCATATCAAAAGGATCATAGCATAAGGAAATTATGGCAAAGGAATATCATAAGTGAAGTAAAGTTAAGGATCGAAAAGTTATGGGAAATCCCTACTGGAAAGGGATAGAATATCTGTACCTCAATCGAAGCAAACAAAATAGGAAAGTCAGGTCACACGATGAATCAATCCCGCCGTCCAGAACCTATATGAATTTGATAACGCTTATTAACGTCGGATTACTCATTTTAGACGGCTTTCCATTTTTAGTAGGTTCCCATTTTTAGTAGGTTTCCGTATTTAGCAATTTTAGTCATAATGATACAATCAAAGTCAATTTATGTTAAAATAGTGAAAACAAGTGTTATCATACATTAAGGGTCATTTATGCCAAGTTACACAAGTTTAGGGTCTAAAGTGTAAATATTACAAAATATAGAGTAGGAAGTGTAAATATCACAATTATACTTATTTTACAATTTAAACCATTCTTTTACATTAGTTACGAGCCACACCCCTAAGTTTTATTATTTACAAAATGAGTCCTTTAACCTTTATCAAATTCGAAATTCTTTTAGGAACCTTAACCCATATCGACACCCTTTTACATTCCTAGCCAAAATCGCAGCCATAAATATAACCAAGCTGTGCGACTTCATTGGTACCTAATGAAGTCGTGACATGCCTTAAACCCCAAGTCATTTTATACGACACGTATTGACACATTTTAAATCAAAACATACTTGCGTATTCATTTATCTTACTTGACTATAAAATGATTAGATGGCACATGATTTAAGTTGATGCATGGGCAAGAGTTACAACAGATTCATATGGGTCGAAAATACATTGCCTTTCATTTGGTATTTAACGTGACAACAGATTCCATGCCATTATATTATGCTCAATTCCATGCGACAAAGATAAGTATTTCATGTGAGGAAATGTCCAAACGTTTTAAACAAAGCATAGGGTCCACATATATTTTACCCTTTCATAACTTTTACATGGCCTGGTTACACATTTTATGTGATGTTATTTTGGTATGAAAAGGCATGCGTATGGAGAAAGTATACACGACCATATTCAAGAAACAATGGAGGAAAAGAGACGAGATGATGAAAGGTTACCCTTGTGAGATGAGAACCAGAAGTGAAGACACTAGGGGTCTTAAAACCCACGACGGCAGCAGCTACTATGGCCTATAAAACCCCACGCCAATCAGCCAAAACCCCCGACATAATCAAGGATCACATGAGCCTTACGACCAAGAACCCACGACCAACTACTCTTGCGAATCATGAACCCACGATTACAATCATGCCTCTCTTGGCCCAGCAAACCCACGTCAGAAAATGGAGACCCACGACAAAACTATTAACACCCACGACCAAGCTCCTTTTTGAACTAAACACGATCACGACTCCTTTGAATCAATGTCACATGTTCACAAACTCCCTTGGCACACTTTTCTTGCTGATTTTCGAATAGAGATGGGAGAATTTCTTTTGTGCCGTCACTTTTGAGGTGTAGGAGGAATTAGGGCTTTTAATTTTATTTTAAATGGAATTGGTAAGTTATAAATGGAATACATTGAGAATTAAAAGGAAAATTAATTGAGAATAAAAGGGGATTTGGTATTAGGCGTTTCATATAGATGAGTTAGGGGGGATAAGACTAAATTTTGTGCTTTCCAAATTAACCAAAGTATTATGTATCTAGTCCTTTTTTTTGTTTAAATTAATTTGTACATAACTTAATATAATTAGTACTTTAGGAGTTATTTAATTATGTAACATTTAATTGTATTCATAAGTAAAATATATTCAAAATAGTCTTGCGCAAATAATTTATGATTTGAATGTTAAACGTATTTAACAAAATTGACGTGTTTTACGATTCTTCGTAACTATTTACTTTGAGGGGCAAAATGGTCATTTCACACGTTTACGATTTTTAGGGTTTTACAGCTAGTCTGGTACCCCAAACCAATTAGAAAGACTATTAGATCGTCAGCACTAGGTGGAGGTTTAGATCGTATGTTGGGGTTGCAGGGAGTGATTCCTAGAGCCTTGCGAAGAATGTTAGAATTTATCTCAAATTCCTTATTATCCAGTTTGCAGGAATATTTAGCTGTGATTTTGTTCCATTCAAGGGTGTTCCAGAATTGTTGTATGTAAATGGTGGGAATTGTGCATTGCTTTGTTAGTGCACCGAAGAAGTTTGTGTTTTTGAGGATATCAATAGACACTTTGAGGATAGGATTTTGTTGCAACTTTTGTAAGTCCACATAACAGTTACTTTTTCCAATTTCTGCCCATTGACTTTTAGGAAGGATTTCTTCGTCTGAGAGGACATTGGGTGGTGCAGAAGAAGTAATGTTCTCAGCTAAGGTTGTGTTTGCCATTGAAGATCTGAAGATATACACAACCAACAACAATGATTGGGAGCATGTTAGATTATAAATGGTTAGTTAGACAATCATTGAATATACCCTTATGTCATAAACACACAAACTTAGAAGCTCAGACAGAGTTTCCATAAGCATATTGAGATAGATTGAGTGGCATTAGCGAGTTTTTCAAATTAAGGACCCCATTTGATACATTTTTCAAGAGACAAGTTGTTTTTGAATCAAAATATTCAAAATGCACATATACTAAGGAATAATGTCATGAGACAAGATACAAATGTGGAAGTGATATAACAATTTGTATGAAACAAGTTGTGATACTAAGTTGCTATAAGAGAATCCAAGTACCAATTGCTCAAACAAAAGAGTTATAGTACGTCACAAAAAGTGTGTTGTCAATACAAGTTGCTACAGGAAATCCTGAATCACGTTGCAATCATGAGATTATCTTAGCAATTTTCCTTTAAATATTTTAATCAACCAAGTCTCTGCTTAAAAACATGAACCAGCAAGTCGCTAATCTTATAAGGACAAGTCGCTAACAAAGATAACAGAGCCAAGTCGCTACATGAAAAATTACGAAGTCGCTAACTTGTAAAGACAAGTCGCCATCAACAGTAATACTGCTAAGTCGCTACAAATCAGTTCACTAAGTCGCTAACTTGTAAAGACAAGTCGCCATCAGCAGCAATATTGCTAAGTCGCTACAGGTCAGTTCACTAAGTCGCTAACTTGACTGTATTCAGGAGTAGCAACTCACCACGAAGAATTAATACACTAACTCGCTACCAAGAACGTAATCAAAGCAGATAATTCGCTATAAAGAACACAAGAATATTATTCTCATAATCATTGCAATCCATTCAACACAATCCAACCACTATCAGAAACACGTTCAGTTAATCCATACACACAAACAATTTTAGAAACACAACCAAACTCGAATCACACAAAAAAACGCTCACACATTCATTAATAAATATAATCATGAGAGTTTACAACAACCCTAGAGCATTCAAACTACCCTTAATCCCTTAACACATATATCTCAGTTGTTCCATTCAACAAATCCAATAACAAACCTATACGAGGGAAGCAAGAGATGAGAATTAAGATCCGTGGAATCTGTTAAGGGAAAAAGAGTTAGGAAATGCATATATTCTACATGTTCAAAGACAAGAAGCAGATCAATATGGCCTTACCACACTCAAGTCGCTAAGATGATAAGAGTACACGAGAGAGAAAAAAGAAAATAATTATTTTTAAGTTTTTGAAAAATGAAACGGCAAGTCGCTAGGGTATAGGGAAGGGTTTAAGCAAGATTACCAAGTTGTCACATTTAGTCCCTGTAGTTTTGTGAGAAGTTAGCAACTCGATATCCTAGAATCTTAATAAGTCGCTAAGACATTACAAAGTAAGTCTCTAACCTCAAATTTACCAAACCAAGTTGCTAAGACATTACAAAGCAAGTTGATATCTTATCACATTATGTATTACAGACTCATTAGTTACATGAACTTATCATATAGCAAGCTAACACAGATAGCATAAAGAGATAACATAATAAGATAAGCAAGCTAACAACCTGCATTTGAGCACAAAACATAACCAGCGCAGATATAAACAAGATAACTAGAAAATTCTCCCCCTCAATCAATGTTACTAGAGAACATTGATTGAATTCAACCCACCCGTTATAAGATAAGAATATATCAGTTGTTCGAACTTCATCTATGATCCCGTATCATTATTGAATGACATTTCTAGGACCGTAGATGTTATCGATAACAAAGAATATATCCTTTATTAGTTTGAGGTAAATGACTAAAATTAGGAATATAAAAGAATGAAATATTTAAAAGGTATTAAAACAAAGTGTATAAAATGTATTTAAAAAAGTGTACATTTTTTTTAAACTTGATTTGTACACAGATTTATAAAAACGAGTCCTGATTCAAGTTGAATTAGGAGTCAAAGTACGAGATACATCAATTCTGGCATGCTATAGCTCCTGAGTGAGCTATATTCATTTCTGATGGAAACCAAGTCATGAAGTTCCTGATTGAATTGAGCATTGTACCTGAAAAAGACTGAGAGCACATTGTACTAGAAGCACATGTAGAATTGCAAATGGATGGGTTAGTAAAATGAGTGATCTCACTATTGGATGTATCACAGTTTAATATAGACGTATCATTATAAGAGATCCCTTTAGGCTCAATATACTTGAAGAGTTTTCCTGTGGGCATCCACTTAAGGCAAAATCTAGGTATGTAAGTCCGTTTGGATCCTGTAAACTTAAATAATCTACCAGTGGGAGTCCATTTGAAGCAGCTACTAGTAGATTTGTATGTGTGCACTTCCCTGTTTTGACTATTGGTCCTTTTGTGATTAGTTTGTTTTTTAGGGGATTGATCAGCCAATTGATGTTTCTTATGAGAACTAGTCATACTTCTAGTATTTCTGATCTTTGAGCTTTGAACATTTACCTGGGGTTTGAGATTCATCATATCAGAACGAAGCAATGAAGTGACTGGTTTTGTCAAAACAGCATTCTCATCAACTTGGGAGGCAAGCCTAGATTTTGATGGTTTAACTCTTTCAGTTCTAAAGGCATTTAGCTGCTTAACTACTGTATGTTTAGAGTGGTTCTGAACAGTTGACTTTCCCAAAGTTGATGGTTTTGCAAACTTAGTGTTCACCCTGTTTCCAATAGATTTCCTAAGCTCATTTTTAAGGCAACAATATTGAAGCTCTTATCCTGAATTTGGGCTTTGAGGTCATCAATGTCTTTCAACAAGATGTTAGATTGATTGATCAACTTGGAATTGGTCTCCTCTAAGTTCTTTCTTAATGACTCATTTTCTCTTAATAGATTGGACACACATAGAGCTAGTTCAGCATTTCTAGATTCAAGTGTGTCATTCATCTCATGACAGTCATACTTCTGCATATCTGAGAGTAGTAATTTCATATTGCATATGGTTGAGTCTTTGTCCTGAATCTGGGTTTTTAATTGATTAATTTCAAAAAATTCTCGAAATTCTAGAAATTCCTGATTAATGCAAGATTTTTTTGCATAAAAGCTTTCATCCTTTTGTTGTATTTCAATTTCCAATGAAATACAATGTTTTTCAAGAATTGAGTATTTGTTTGAAAGTTCATCATATACCTTTTTTTCAATCATGTCATTAGCTTTAATAATTTCAGATTCAGGCTCAACCAAGATCGATTTCAGAGTATTATGTTCAGAGTTAGAATCAGGTACATTAACATATGAATTACTCTGATTAGTTAAGTGTACCTCATCACTTGAAACCTTTTCTGACTCTGAGTCTTTGAGATCAGTACAGTTGTCTTCATCCTCTTTTATTGCAACTAAACTTCTGCATTCGGTATCATTCATTGGCTCAACTGATCCATTGCATGACCTATCACAATCTTCCCATAGCATCACTTGACACCCATTCAATTCATTCATCTTGTCATTCTCTTTAGCAACTTCCTTAATGTATATTTCCACATTACCTATAAATTGAATAAAGCTGTTTCTGAACTCATGAATTTCCATTCCAGTGTGTTTCTTGAATGAGATTCCAGTCATGTCATCATCAAAATCTGAGGAATATTCCCCCCGGATAAGTGGCTGAAATTGATTGAAGATAACTTGAAGAGCTGCATTAGATTTATCAGTTGAGAACTTTTCTTTGGTAATTTGAAACCTCAGTTGTTCTAAGTTAAGTAACACAGTTCTTGTCAAGGTGGGAAAGTCCTGACGAAGGAGAGCACTGCTTGTTCGATCCATAGTTGTAGATAAAAGTAGTTTGAGATGCTGATGAAGTAGTTGAGAGGGCTCAATGTTGCATTCCATTTGCTTTGCATCATTTGTCAATATTAAGAGTGACTCATCAGAATTATTTTGATTATAAGTTGCTGAATCATTCCCAGTAGAGCATTCTGGGAAGTAGCCTGTTTCATTATTTTGTGAGGAATCATAGAGTGCAAGTACTTTGTTGATTAAAGGATCAGTGATGTAAGACATTGTATTGATGAATTTGTTTATGGATATTAGATATAAGTAACTTGCTTCACTTCACCAAGGTATTCAAAGACTAAGTCGCTAAGCACCAAGTCACTACAAATTTTTGACAGCAAGTCGCTACGCACCAAGTCGCTAAGTAGGCAAGTCGCTAAATAGCAACTCGCTAAGATCCAAGTCGCTAGCAAATTTTGACAGCAAGTCACTAAGCACTAAGTCGCTAAGTTGTCAAGTCGCTAAAGAGCAACTCGCTAAGCACCAAATCGCTACACCAAGTCGCTAACAAACTTAAGTACAAGTCGCTAACTTTCACCAAGTCGCTACCCGTAGTGGAGAATCTACTAAGTGTACTATTTGTCGGCTTGTCTCAATAGACAAATCGCTAAGCTCAACTCGCTAAGAACTTCTACTACAACTCGCTACCAACTTACAAAGCAAGTCGCTACCAAGACAGATTATCCGTAGCTCAAGTCGCTAGCTAGAAAAATCAAACAAACACCACTTTTCAATCCAAAAACAACCCAACCACGATGATTCAAGCTTACCAAATCAAAACCCAAGCACATACAATGATTCTAAACACAAAACTACACCTAATATTCAAACTTTAACACTAGAAATGATCCAAATGATGCAAAAACCACTAAACTTATTCAAACTCTAAAACCATCTAAAAACCACTAGAAATCCAAGAAAATGTAAGAGATGATCAAACCTTGGCTCTTGATACCATTTGTAACATATTGGATTTCACAAACACACTAAACCATAATCACAAATAGGCGAATTAGATGTTTTAGAGAGAGAGAGTGGGATATTCTAGAAAGAGAAACTTGTGGAATGTTAGATTCCCAATGAACATCCAACCCTCTACCTTGTAAGGTAGAGGGTATTTATAGGTTACAAACTAAACGACCTCCTGACGGCCTGTGGATCATGTATACAATGGGTAAAGACCCGTCCTTCCTCCATGGTGTTGCACTAAACTAACTAATAAACTACTTAATAACATAAATAACGACAAGTCTACGAGCTAACTTAGGCTAGATAACATTTGGGGTGACCGACTCTTTTCTTATGGAATTTCCAATTCCTAACATTGCTCTTCTCAGGTCAAAGCTAGGTACTCCTCAAGGATAAGCGCATCAATATCCACAACTGCCATAAATCCTGAAACTAGAATAAAAATATAAGAAAAACAAAAATTAAATAAAAAAATTAAAAACTTAAATAAAAATCCTAATATAGCTCCCCGTCAGCGATGCCAAAAACATGATGCAGGATTTCTAATGTTACTCGTCTACCTATGGTCTACCTTATGCACTAACGGGCAGAGAACCCGATCGTGTGTAGTGTAGTATTAGGTAAAGTCGAGGTTGTTCCAAGAGCTATGTGAATATGGATTCTAGCTTAAGTCTATGTCACGTTTTAAAAGGGGTTTTGAATTGTTTGATTAATAAAAATAAATAACTGAAATGAAATTGCGAAATAAAATTAAGATGAAAACAGTGGGGAGAAAGTGTACTAGCCTAGTTGTTCATCCTATCATGCAATGACTATGTTCTCTAATTAAGCTTTCTATCTCTTCAAGTGGGGCATAAGATTCACTAGACTCCTATGGTCAATTCGCCTATCCTATTTCCCTAAAATCCTACTAGGATGCCAAAGGTCTGCATCTTCATGGTCATCAAAGCTTACAGGTAGACTAGTTTGAGTCATTAAGTGCCGCTACATGCTAGATTTATTCTTTGTGTGGCCCGGCCTCTCAGATCTTAGACCACACATCTAACTTCTTAAGTTCATACAACCCGGAGGGTGATCCTATGTTTAACTAGCACACAAGGAATTGGTAGTCCTTTGGTCAATTCTTACTAACCCTCACAACCTGCTATACTAGGGTCCTATGGTCAATTCTCCTAGTGTAAAAAGTACAACCGGTCTTGAAAACTACCAAAACTAGAGGATCTAACGAAAAACTAAGCGTGCACACACTAGAAGCAGTAATAAAAGCACAAAAACATAATCAAAACATGAAAGGAATTATAACTAGGCTAGCACCAAAGGTGCTTAGCCGATCAATGTTTTGCATGTTAATGAAAGACATGGAATCGTGAATGTAAAATAAATACGAATTACTAAAACTTATTAATGTTGTGGCGTGATTTATCCCTTGGAAAATGCTCCGTATGCTGCTGGAGATCGTCCTTGTGGAACCCTACTTCGTCCTCTGATGAGTTGTGGTGTGAAAGATGTGTCAAATGCAGAAAATATGGTTGGTATTTATAGGCCCGACAAAGATACGGTGTAACCTTGAGTTGTGGTTACGCCATAACTAGTGTATTCTTCAACGATCTTATCCATTAATTAATATTTATGGCGTAACTTACATGGATAGTTATGCCGTAATCTTATTAGGGTTTCATTTGCGTCATAATCTTCTTGCGTGGTTACGTCGTAATCTCGCCAATAACATGAGTCACATACTGTGACCTATTACGCCGTAAGCTCATGCATTGGTTATGGCGTAACCTTCATAGTCACGAATTACTTCTAAGTCTCTAGAATATTACGGCGTAAGTTCATGTGATAGTTACGCCATAATTCTTGATTAGCGTTGACTTGGTCTTCATGTTTGAATTCATAGCTACGGCGTAAATGGAGAGTGGAACTACGCCGTAACTTCTTCACAGTTAGCATACTAAAGTGTGTATCTTTGTAAGTTCTTTTCCAATTCCGCGTCTTCTTTGTTCCTATGCTAATTTACAACTTAGAAAAGAAATATAAAGAAATCAAAGCATATATCCATATAAAACGATACAAATAATGAACATATTAAGGGAATTGACACTTAATTATAGTGATTATTTGATGTCATAAAGTAATTCACTTTGAAAAAAGAGTTTTTGAAAGAAACAGTCGACTTTGTGAGGGACTTAAGATTTCTTGAAAAGAAGCTTGATAAATCTCTTGAGGAAATAAAAGTTTTGGAAAATGAAAATGATCGTCTCTTGGAAGCAGTTGTGAGTACTAATATTTTATCCATCCTCGTTCAAACGTATTCTGTGGAAGATTATGAAAATCTTCAAACTCAGCTATCTATAAAACAAGTGAAGTACAAAAGCTCTCTTGCAAATCTTAAAAAAGAAACATTAATTTGTTTAAACTTGATCGAAAAACAAAAGAGTGCAAATTTGACAAATTGTCTTATGAACGTGCTTACAAGTATATGGAAAAACAACAATATCTTCTGAGAGCTCAGTTGGAAAGCTTAAAATGAAATGGTGTGGATACTAAGTTTGAAAACCGTCGACTGCGGAGAAACCAAAAACTTTAAAAATAGTTCAAAAACAAAATATGTCTATTTCAAGGTTGCTTCGAAAGTTGTTAAGAACAATGGTTTAAATAAACCAGTCACTCAACATTCTTTGCCAAATCAAAAGAGAAAAGGAAATATTTAATGAAGAAGAAGTTGTCAAGAAACCAAAGTGATTGCACCTGGCCTTTATAGGATTAGCATGAACACTATGTTTGCCTCTACATCTAAACCTTATGGCACAAACGACATGAGCTTAAATTACAATCCTGGTAGGTCTAGAAAAACTGCAAATAATTCAAAAGACAGCGATGTGAATCCTAACATGTGTAAATTGCCTTCTAGAGGACTAGAAAGCACCTCAAGGAGCAGAAGACTAAAGGCAAGGAGCAATACAAGGAACAATAGAGTCTCGTCTGTCTCTAAGAGTAGTTCTGCAATGAATAAAGAAGAAAAAGTAAAAGAACATCGTAAAAATTTACCACATTGTAATAAAGAAAACAATTCATTTGAATGTAATAACTGTGTCAAACTTGCTAATTTGAATTTGCTTGTTTAACTTGCAAGAAATGCTTCTATAATGATGTTGATGATGATTGCGTGTCTAAATTTTTGAATGCTAAGAATAGAAAAGAATAATGTTCCAAATGGAACAAGTGCTAAAAATAAAGGAATTCTAACTGCACCATCTAAGTCATCTCATAGTGATAAGAGTCCTAGTACTTACCTTAAGTAGAAACCTACTGGTGTAGTTTTTTATAACCTTGAAATGTAAAGGAAAGAAATTTTCCACTAGTGTTGCTCTACTTGAGTACAACATCTATGTATGTAATAATACACCTTCCTCTAACTATCAGGAACCAATTTCCAATCGATTTCCATATTCCACTTCTATTCTTGGCAGGTTATCACGATTTATCTATGGTACGTTGACTCAGGTTGCTCCAAGTGCATAACCGGGGATCTGAAGCTTCTCATCAATTTCGAATGGAAGTTTATTTGTATGCTTTGGAAACAACCATTGTAGTCCCTAGGTTTGATCAACTAAACACACATACATGGTGACACAAGGATGTTGCTATGGTGTAGAAGAGGAGGGAAAGAAAGGAATGGAACTATATTACTTCTGATGTGGGCATAAGTGTTAAAGAACGTGCCATTATGTATCTAGAGGCCCAACACTAAAATCAGCATAACTTGAGCTAAGGGACTTTGTTTCAAGCCCAAGACCAGTCGATTCGAAGCTTGGAACGAGGAGAACGTTGTGGTAAACAGACTTTGTTATTTTACGAAACTTTTGAGCCCTAAAACACTGTATTTTATGAGTTATTTGCATTTTAATATTTTTTGGACTTCTGTTTTTAGGCTAGTTTTTGGCCCGTATGTCTTTTGATGCCCATTTTAGTTTTGCACTCCTATTTAATAAGTGCTTTATAATCTTGGCTATTTTGTTCAAAGAAATATCAAAAGTCTATTTTTGGCAGCTTTTGCTAAGCATCGCCCCCATATTCGGCATTCGTCTGAATCAACGATTATTGGTAGAATCATTACTAGTATTTGTGTGAATCAACATGTCTGATTTGTGTTATCTCATTTACTACAACATCAACTTCTCACTAGAAAACACACACATTACACTCTCATGCACACATACAAGTGATCTCGCTAGTTCCTTTTATACTTCTTAAACTCCTAATGGATAAGCTTTTACATGGACCTTGGATTGGGCTTGACTTATGTGGACATGGATTTGCACTTTCTATAACATATTACAAAGTTTGTAATCGTGAATGACCATTACTTTTTTCTTAATGCAATAACCATGTTGCTGTAATTCTCGGTTACGGATATCTTTGATGGGGAAACTTCTTGATAATTAGAGTATACTATGTCGAGGGTTTAGGACACACCTTGTTTTTGGCCGGTCAGTATTGTGATGCTAATATAGAGGTTTCATTTTGAAGAAATTTGTGTTTCATTCATAACGTAGACGACACCGATCTCTTGAAAGGATCTCGTGATACCAATATATACACCATTTCTCTTGATGAATTTACCTCTTTATCACCAATTTGTTTAATGACCTGAACAACTGCAACCAAGTCCTGGTTATGGCATCGTCGTTTATCCCATCTTAACTTTAGAACTATAGACCAACTTGCAATAGATAAAATCGTCATTGGTCTTCTGAAATTCAAATACACCAAAGATCACCTATGTCTAACCCGTGAGCAAGGAAAGAGCAAAAGAGCAACACATAAACCCAAACATGAACCCAGTTCGGAGGAAAGGTTACATATGGACTTATGCGGCCGCCCAATAAGAGTAGAAAGCATTAATGGGAAGAAGTATATTCTGGTGATTGTCGATGATTATTCCAGATATACATGGGTGACATTTCTAAGTTCAAAGGATGAAGCACCAGAGATGATCATCACGCTCTTAAAGTAGATACAAGTCAGGCTTCAGGCAACAATTACAATCGTAGGAACAGACAACGAAACAGATTTTACAAATCAACAACTAAAGGAATATTTTGAATATGTTGTCATTATACAAAGACGTCCGTAGTTAGAACTCCTCAGCAAAAAAAAAGTTGTTGAATGACAAAATCGCATGTTAGTGGAAGCTCCATGAACAATTATGATATTTTTAGGTGCTCTATTATTCTTATGGGCTGATGCAGTAGCAATCGCATGTTTTACCCATAACAACTTCTTTATCCATACCCAATACAATAAAACACCATATATCACACATGTTTAGAGCTCTTTGTTATCCGATGAACGATTGAGATAATCTAGGGAAGTTGAAAGCGAAAGGTAATATTCGTATTTTTATTGGATATGATGAAAACTCAAGGGCTTACTTGGTGTGTGATCAAAGAACCAAGAAAATCATGGAGACGAAGAATATTAAGTTTGATGAACTCTCGGCAATGGCTTCTGGAAGACTCGCTTGAGAACCCATGCTTAAACCAACGGCTTTAAATCAAATCATTTTAGAACCCACTCTTAACCCACAAACTTCTAGACATATTAGTTCAGGACTCATACCAAACAAAGCTTAATCAACAACACTAATTGAACAACCTTCGCTAAGTGACCTGGACAATATGTTCGAGTTGATGTATGATGACTATATGGGTGTAAAATCGATTGATGAACCAACAATCACTCTCGTTGCACCCACACCTGATAATCAACCATCACAACCACAAGATGCATCTACAATAGTTAAAGCTAAAGCACATACTCCAATAACCTCATCTACTACAACTCACTTTATCCCAAGAACTTCTCAAAGCATTTCATAAATTGTTGAAGAGAAAGACCAAAACACACCGCATCAAGAAGAACAAGCACAAAACATGGAAGAAATGTGTTCATTAATCCGTTTGGCACACCGTACATGGAATCTATTGAATCTTCTTCGAGATATCAAGATCCTTCCAACATGCATACATTCTAACAATGGTATCCTTCAAGGTTTTAATGGACAAAAAACCATCCATTAGAACAAGTGCTCTAAGATCCATCTAAGCCCGTGATGGCAAGATGAAAGTTAGTCACTGATCCTGAAATGTGTGTTTATGCACTTACAGTAAGTATAACCGAACCTGTTAGGATTTAGTAAATCCAGTTATTAAAGAGTCGGTCACCTCAAGTATATGTAATCATTAGAAAGCTCGTAGTCGTAGATTATTATAAGTTAAGTAGTATTTAGTTTAAGTAACACCGTGGAGGAAGGACGGGTCTTTACCCACTGTATGCCTAATCCACAGCCCGATAGGTGGCGATTTATGTAATGACTATAAATACTCTCTACCTCCCAAGGTAGAGATTTAGAGCTCATAATAAGACTTTTCTTTCTCTCACTAAAGTTCCCTAAACCTCTAACTTTCTCTCTCTAGAATCATATTGGACGCCTATTTGATCTTATGGTTTAGTGTGTTTATGAAATCCAATATGTTACAAATGGTATCAAGAGCCAGGTTTGATCATCTCTTACATATCTTTGGATTTCTAGTGACTTTTAGGTGGTTTTAGAGTTTGAAAAAGTTTAGTGGTTTTTGCATCATTTGGATCATTTCTAGTGTTAAAGTTTGAATTTTGGGTGTAGTTTTGTGTTTAGAATCATTGTATGTGCTTGGGTTTTGATTTGGTAACCTTGAATCATCGTGGTTGGGTTATTTTTGGATTGAAAAGTGGTGTTTTTGTGTTTTTTCTAGCTAGCGACTTAAGCCACGGATAAGTTGTCTTGGTAGCGACTTGCTTTGTAATTTGGTAGCGAGTTGTAGTTGAAGGTCTTAGAGAGTTGAGCTAGCGACTTGTCTATTGAGACAAGCCGACAAACAGTACACTTAGTGGATTCTCCACTACGGGTAGCGACTTGGTGAAAGTTAGCGACTTGTACTTAAGTTTGTTAGCGACTTGGTGTTAGCGATTTGGTGCTTAGCGAGTTGCTCTTTAGCGACTTGACAACTTAGCGACTTGGTGCTTAGCGACTTGCTGTCAAAATTTTGCTAGCGACTTGGTGCTTAGCGAGTTGTTATTTAGCGACTTGACTGTGTCTTAGCAACTTGGTATTATAGCGACTTGGTTCAGGTTTTCTTAGCGACTTGGTTGACTCTGTCTGTAATACGATTTTCTCTTGATTTAGTAAAATCCCGTGAAAGAATCTATTTCCCGGTTTAATCATAGAGTTATAAAATCCCGTTTAATCTGTCAACATGTCTACCAACGTTCCTACAATCATCTCCACTGTTGCCGAGGATGTTCAAGCAGCTGGTTCAGATACTCGTCCACCCATGCTTGACAGAACTGACTACGATTCTTGGGTTCAACGAATCAGATTGTACTGTCTTGGAAAGGAAAATGGAGTCAACATTCTCAAATCCATTGATGAAGGACCGTATCGGGTTGAGACTACTAGAGACTTAATTGATACAACTGAAGATGGAACAATGATCTATGGAATAGACAGACCAAAGACATATGATGAGCTCGATGATAAGGAGAAAAAGAGATTTGATGCTGATATCAGGGCTTCTAACATCGTACTTCAAGGTCTTCCAAAAGATATCTACAAGCTGATCAATCACAACACCGAAGCCAAGGCAGTGTGGGATAATGTCAAAATGCTTCTCTCAGGTTGTGAATTAACTATGGAAGACAGAGAATCACAACTCTATGATGAATTTGAACACTTCAAGATGAAACCAGATGAGAGTGTCTATGAGTATTACGTGATATTCCACAAGCTTGTTAATGATATGAGGAACATCAGAATGACTATGCCAAACATTCAGCTGAACTCAAAGTTTGTGAACAACATGAATCCCGAATGGCACAAGTTTGTCACCTCTGTGAAGCTAACCAAAGGATTGAAGAATACAAACTATGAGCAACTCTATGCCTTCCTTCTTCAGAATGAGAGACATGCTATGTTTGAAAAAAGGATTATTAATCAGTTCAAAACCAATCAGGGAGAGACAAGCTCATCGAATGATTCAACTGCCTTCTACTCAAACATTGGAATCACAACCAAAGCCTCACAAGTCATGCCCATGGGTAATGGTAGTCACAAACTCATTCCCGATCCAATGTTCAAACAAGTTGATGCTGATGCACACGTGGGAAACTTCATTAATCAACTGGCTCTCATGATCAGTCAAAACATGAACTCTCTCCCACACACCAACAACAACCTCAGATATGGAAAGGTTATGGTGCAGCCAGTTTAAGAAAGGCAGTACGAACAAGGAAGAGGTGGAGCTGGTAGAGGTTATGCTGCAAATCATAATAGGGGAAGGAATGGAAACCAGGGTCAAGCTAAGATAATCAAATGTTACAACTGTGGAGGTGAGGGACACATTGCAAGGAACTGCACATTGCCAAAACGCCCTCAGAATGCCGAGTACTTCAGGGATAAGATGTTGCTTGTGCAAGCTCAGGATAATGGTGCAGCTTTGGATGAAGAGGAGTTGTTGTTCTTGGCTGAGGGAAATGCTAAGACATATGATGCAGATGTGGATGAGCAACCAATTCAGGAGATAGGCAATAATCATCATAATGCCTTTCAAGTAGATGATTGTGATGCATACGACTCTGATGTTGATGAAGAACCCACTGCACAAACCATTTTCATGGCTAGCATTTCTCCAATGGTCTCTCCTAAAGTCTCCTCATCACCACAAGCTGGTCCATCCAAAGACAAAATCATTTCTGAGGTATTAAAATTATACGATGAAGTTGATGAGCAAAAGATACATAACGAAGTACAATCAACTGTAATTATTGAGTCAGATATTGAAAATATGGGTAATATCAATGTTGTCCCATATGATCAATATGTGAAATAAAGTGAAAGTGAGATTGTACCAAATGATGTATCTTATGCAGTCAATGATGACTATCCTTTTGACGAATACACTGCACGTGGCCCTGATGATTCTGTTATTTCTGAACTTAATGCTTATAAAGAACGTGTTGCTATTTATGAACAACGTGCTAAGTTTGAATTAACCTCCCGTGAGCAGGAAATGGATGACCAAATGCGTACAACTATTAGAAAAAGTAGGTTTGGAGAAGAAGTATTGAAACAAGAGTTAAACTCCTTACAAGAAAAGCTTTCTAAAACTGCTAAACAAAAACAAGAACTTCAAGAAAATGTTAAAATGCTTAAGCAAGAATTCAGTGTTAAGGAATCAAAACTTTTGAATGATTTTTCTAATCTAAAAAATTGAAGAACAAGCTTGAAAATAAGTTGTACGTACAAGGAAATACCATTCAGACTGCTCACTTAATCACTAAGCATAGAGTCTTAAGCGATAAGCATAGCATTCCCCTTGTTGAGGAACCAAATCCAGATGTCATTAAGAAGGCTAGAAATGCTCATAAGGTTCTTTATGATGGCAATGAAATCCTTAAGCCTAGACAGAAACCTAGTTGCGTTAAGTGCACTGAGGAAGATAAGAAATCAGATGAAGTCACTAGGGAAAAGATGAATAAGAAACTAGATGATCCTAAATGTAAAAAGAAGAAAATAAATATCACACCCCATGATTACAAGAAGGAGAATTGGATTTCCTTGAACAAGTTTAAGCCTCATACATTGTTAACACCCGAACAAGTGTTCTAGAAAAAGGATTTAGATAAGCAAAAAGCAGAGAATCTTGTTGTAACAAACCCCCCCCCCCTTTAGAAAAATGCCTTCAGCGATTGTGTATCCTCCCAATACACCCATGCATTTAGTTCCTAGGACTATTGCCACTAAAAGCAAGACCTTAATCAGTCAATATGTTATTTTTCAACTGTTTGTTGATTTTGAGAAAACTTGTAAGAAAAGGATCACACCCACTGGTATAATTGAAGGGGAAAGGGGTTTTGAGCAAATGAAAGAATGTTATTTAACTGAAATCATGCCTTTCTTTAAACAACTAAAAGATCATTTTGAAAGTCTTAAAAAGTGAAAATGCCAATGACCAATGGGGAGAATGGTGTATCAAAGGTTCACTCTTGTAATAAATATGCTTTGTCTGTGAAAATGTTCCCCCTCATCTTAGGAATAACAAAATTGCAAATCAAACATATTTCTCATACCTTAAGGATTGTCTAGAATGTCTCCGTGAGATTGTTGAAGAAGATAAGTTAGAGAAACCACTTGATAATGCAATTGGGCATGCATGCTTATATGCCGAAGGATCTCAAAAACTTCTAGAATGCTTAATCACAATATGCCCTAAGTCCTTAGGTGAGAGAGTTAATCCTTTGATTCCTTGTTCTATGCCTAGTGCCAAGCATGAAATCCATTCAATGCCCAATGTTATGAATGTGAACCTTAGTGTGCCTTCAAGTAGTTCAGATTCCAGATTTGTTAGTGCTAAGAAAGCGAACTCTAGTGTGCCCTCTAGGAGTACAAATCCCAGCACTTCTAGCATTAAGAAAGTGAACCTTAGTGTGCCTGCATGTAGTTCAGATCCCAGCACATCTAAACAGAAGATGCAAAGAGTAGCAAAACCAACTAATGTTCCCATTCCCTCTACAGGAGTAATCAGTGACATTAAAGCGAGCAGGTCAAAGTTTTAAGACAATACAAGGAATGATAGGATCTCGCAAGCTAAGAATGTGCATTGGAAGAGAGTAGAAGACCAACCTAGGAACTTTAAGTTTGAGCCGAATAAAACGAATCGTGTTGATTCTAGTATTTGCCATAGGCGTACTGTAATTAATTCGAATTCTGATACTATTTGCAAACCTTGTAATGATGTCTGCTTGAATTCTGTTACTAATCATGAATGTGGTGTGAATGTTTTGTCTAAAGCTGTCAAATCTCCAGTTAACATTGTTAAAGCAAAATATCATGCTAAGAAGGCAAAAAGGCAAAGGCTAAAGAAAGTTAGAAAATAGTGGAAGCCCACAGGAAGAACATTTAGTAAGATAGGTTATCAATGGATACCTGTTGGCCATAAGGTTAATCAGACAATGCCCACTAGAAAATGGATGCCTACTGGTAGAACTATTCCCTTAAGAAGTGAACATACTTTAAATAGGGCAAATACGGACACTAGTACTGCATCTATTCATAATAACTCCATTGATTCAATTTCTGATATGAATGTTTCTATTTCTGATGTGGGTGTTCCAATCACTGTTACTAACCAAATGGAACCCATTCTTGCATGGGGATCCCAATTATCCAGTTATCCATTCTTGTCTGTGTTCAACTGCAGATCGTTCAAATCGTTCTGTGGTACCTGGACTCAGGCTGTTCCAAGCATATGACTGGATACCGGTCGTGGCTCATGAACTTCGTGAGTAAATTCATCGGTACAGTTAGATTCGGGAACGACCATTTTGGAGCTATTATGGGTTATGGAGATTATGTGGTTGGTAAAAGTGTGATTTCCAGGGTATACTATGTGGAAGGTCTTGGTCACAATATGTTCTCTGTTGGTCAATTCTGTGATTCTGATCTAGAAGTGGCTTTTAGAAAACATACTTGCTTCGTTAGAGAACTTGATGGTGTAGAATTATTAAGAGGTACTCGAGGTTCTAACCTATACACCATCTCTATCGATGACATGATGAAGTCCTCTCCAATCTGTTTGCTAAAAAAGGCTTCTAAAACAAAGTCTTGGTTATGGCATCGTCGTCTCAATCACTTGAACTTCGGCACCATAAACAACCTTTCCAAAAAGGATCTTGTCAGAGGCTTACCCAGATTAAAATATGAAAAAGATCATCTTTGTTCAACTTGCCAATTGGGTAAAAGCACAAAATATGCCCACAAACCAAAACCCACAAATTCTGTAATGGAAGTTCTTCATACCCTTCATATGGATCTGTGCGGACCAATGAGAGTGCAAACGATAAATGGGAAGAAATACATTCTAGTAGTTGTTGATGACTACTCTCGATTTACTTGGGTAAAGTTTTTGAGGACAAAGGATGAAATTCCAGATGTCATCATCAAACTAATCAAACAGCTTCAGGTTCGACTCAACAATACAGTCAGAATTGTTCGAACAGACAATGGCACAGAGTTTGTCAACAAAGACTTAATTCAGTTTTATGAAAGCGTTGGAATCAGTCATCAAAGAAGTGTTCCATGAACTCCTCAACAGAACGGTGTAGTTGAAAGACGAAATCGAACTCTTGTAGAAGCCGCAAGAACAATGCTTATCTATTCGAAGGTTCCAATGTTTCTATGGGCTGAAGCCATTGCCACTGCATGCTACACCCAAAATCGTTCCCTTATACACACCTCTCATGGAAAAACTCCATATGAACTTGTTCATAAACGAAAACCTGATCTCTCCTACCTTCGTGTGTTTGGTGCTTTGTGTCCAACAAATGACGGACAAGATTTAGGTAAATTAAGAGCAAAGGCAGATATTGGAGTTTTTGTTGGGTATGCACCTAACAAGAAGGGTTACCGAATCTACAACAAGAGAACCCGAAATATAATTTAAACAATTCACATTACGTTCGATGAGCTGACCGGTCAAATGGCTCCTGGACAACCCAGTTCTGGACCCGCGCTTCAAAACAGTCCCATTGGTTCATCCCTTGTACCAAATTCCTCTCCAGCTATTCCATATGTAAACCCAACTGAAGATGATTTGAAGAAATTGTTTGATCCGATGTTTGATGAACACTATGAGCCAAGTGCTAATGAACTGTCAATTCCCACAACAGAGGCTGCTCATATCCCTGAGAATGAAGTCAATCCTTCAGTCTCAATATCATTAAGTCAAGAAGCGCCTGCTGCTGATAACTCAGTCTCATCAACAAATCATCAATCTTTGAATGTACATCGTGGAACTGTTTCTGGCATCAATGATGAAGTTAATCCCTTTGCTACTCCTGAAGATGCTCCATTTGAAAACATATTTGCTCCTGAATCATCATCAGAACCATCTTCTTCAGGAGACATCGACTCTGCTACCTCAGTCCCTCAACAACTGCCACATGAACACCTTAGAAAATGGTCTCACGATCATCCATTAGACAACATCATTGGAAATCCCTCTCGTCCAGTATCAACATGGAAACAACTTGCAACCGATGCCTTATGGTGCTTCTTCAACACCGTACTCTCTAAGTTCGAACCAAAAGATGTTAAAACCGTCATGAATGAAGACAGTTGGTTCAATGCCATGCAAGAAGAAATTCATGAGTTTGATCGACTTGATGTATGGGAATTAGTACCTGCTCCAGATTGTGCTATGATCATTGCTCTAAAATGGATCTTCAAAGTGAAACTTGATGAGCATGGTGATGTCTTAAAGAACAAGGCTTGATTGGTTGCTAAAGGATACCGTCAAGAGGAGGGTATTGACTTTGAAGAATCATTTGCTCCTGTTGCTCGTATCGAGGCAATCAGAATCTTTTTGGCTAATGTTGCTAGTAAGAACATGGTAGTCTATCAGATGGATGTTAAGACGGCATTTCTGAACGGAGATCTTAAAGAAGTCGTCTACGTCAGCCAACCCGAAGGCTTTGTGAATCCAAAGCATCCTACTCACGTTTATCGTTTGAAGAGGGCTCTGTACGGTTTAAAGCAAGCTCCAAGGGCATGGTATGATACGCTATCAAAGTTTCTTCTATCTACCGGATTCAGCAAAGGAGCAGTTGATCCAACATTGTTCACCAGGAAGTCAGGCAAACATTTAATTCATGTTCAAATTTATGTTGATGATATCATCTTTGCCTCGACTGACCCCAATGAGTGTGACCGTTTTTCAAATGAAATGGGTTCTAAATTTCAAATTTCAATGATGGGACAAATGTCATTCTTCTTGGGATTACAAATTTCACAAAGTCCCGGAGGCATTTTCATAAATCAATCTAAATATGCAAATGAGATTTTAAAGAAATTTGGATTCGATTCTAGTGACCCAGTTGACACTCCCATGATTGAACGTACCAAACTAGATGAGGACCACTCAGGGATCATGGTAGACCAAACGAAATATCGTAGTATGATTGGATCCCTGATGTACCTCACAGCTAGTAGACCAGACATCTTGTTCGCTGTTTGCATGTGTGCTAGATACCAGGCTAACCCTACTAAATAGCACCTTGAAGTGGTTAAACGGGTCTTTCGGTATGTCACTAACAGCCTATGCAGATGCTGATGCTGATCATGCAGCATGTCAGTATGTCACTAACAGCCTATGCAGATGCTGATCATGCAGGATGTCAGGATACTCGTCGAAGTACGTCTGGAGGTGCTCAGTTTTTTGGGTATAAGCTTGTGAGCTGGTCTTCAAAGAAGCAAATGAGTACTTTTATTTCTTCTACAGAGGCGGAATACATAGCCATGTCATCTTGTTGAGCTCAAATCCTATGGATGAGATCTCAATTATCTGACTATGGCTTTGAATTCAACAAAATCCCTCTGTACTGTGATAATAAAAGTGTTATTGCTCTCTCATGCAACAACGTACAACACTCAAGAGCAAAGCACATCGACATTCGACATCATTTCATTAGGGAGCAAGTTGAAAACGGTGTGGTGGAACTTTACTTTGTGAGGACTGAATACCAGTTAGCAGACATCTTCACCAAAGCTCTTCCTAGAGAACGTTTTGAGTTTATTCTTCCACGACTGGGTCTTAAGAGCCTACAACCAGAAACACTCAAACGTCTTCAAGAGGAAGAAGAGGAGTAAAAGGTTTCCTTCATCTATCCCTTGTAAATAGTTTTTCGAAAAACAAAATACAAAATTATAAAACCTTAAAAAATCAAATAGAAAAATATAAAACTTTCAAAATCCATAAAAATTTGAAAAATTCGAAAAATCTTCAAAAAATATTGTCATTTTGTCATGTTTCTCTTGATTCGATAATATCTACGGTCTTGATGTTGTCATTCAAAGAATGACACGGGACTTTAGATGTTGTTCGAATTTTTATAAAAAAAAAGAAAAAAAAAAAAAAAAAATGGTTTATTGTCATTTCAGGCAGTAACCCGCTTTTCAAAGATAGAACAGAGCCATACTTTATCTTGGTTTTCAAATTTCTTGCTCTGATTCTCTAAACTAATCCTTACTATCTAATGAAAACTAGTTGTTTTGAAAAATAACTCGAACTCTATTTTTGATAATCATCTGGACTTAAAAGTTTGTCAAAATATCTATCTCTCAATCAACAACTTATGTCATTTATTGAGGGGGAGAATGATTTCAATTAAATCAAAAAGTTATTTGTCATACAATTGTTTTCAAAAGATATTCATGCATGTTTATTCAATGGAGTTTAAAGTCTTAAAATCCGATCCTTATCAGATAAAACGCCTTCATAATCAAGTCACAATTCTCCTTAAAAGCTTTCAAAATCAATTTATATCTACAGAGATCACAAATCTAAAATGATTTGATAATTGTGATCGGGGGAGAATTTGTGATTTAAATTGAATTTAAACTGATAATTCGGTAAATGGTTTTATAAGGATGTACAAGCTCTCCTTCCCACATGTGCCAAACGATTTCAAATTTTACATGCACATGTTGAGGGGGAGCATCTATCTTAAACCACAAATATTTGAAACGTGATCAATTTATCTCAATGTGCAGTCTTTTCCTAATATGTGCAAACATATTGAGGGGGAGCAAGCTTATGAAAACCTCATCCTTCCCCAAAATGCTTTATCTACTTGATTTGACTAGGGAAGTGATGTTGATATATTTTAGAAAATGGTAATCAAAGAAGTTAATTCTTTCTCTTGCCTCCGTGTGCAAAACGATTTCAAACACTGGATCCACATGTTGAGGGGGAGCTCTTGTTCTTAAAATATCAAAACAATTCGAGGTACAAAATGCTTTGATAATATATCACAAGTATCTGGATTGATTTTTCAAATGGTTTTCAATTGGTTCCAATGGCAGATGAACAATACCAAATAGACCGACCAAATTTACTTTATGTACGGTGATATAAGGATGATAAGGTTAGGTATTTGTTCCTATGATCCACCAGAACCGGAGGGATCTACCCAGGGACAATCCACTAGATAGTGTAGAGTCCTTAGGTATATTGGAAAAAGGAGAAAAATGAGATATGGGAAGTGTGCGGACTAAGACTGAACTAGTACTGGAATAAACCCAACAAGGTTCTAGTTATGAAGTCTCGGTTAGCACTGAAAGGGTTAAAGAATGAAAAAGAATTGAATGAGAAAAGGGTGAAAACAAATAGCCCTCTAATTATTCAACCTTAGGGCAGAAACCGGGTTCAATTCATTTGCTATTGGTGGTTACCAAGGTAACATCGGTATTGAAGACAAGACGTCATGTACCCAGTGACGCACTGCACTTCAACTTCTCAAACCACTCAAGTTCCTCTTAAAAGGACTTGTTTCATTCTCACAGGGAACCGACATTATCTATCGACTTTCTCTTAGAGATTGTTGGTATTGAAGAAGGAGACCCTCTCCCTAGTCTCCGATATAGGATCCAAATATGCACAAATTGAGTCTAGAGCCACGAGATCATCAATAAATCTCATTAGGACACTTTCAATGAAGACTCTCTGTTTCACACAATGTGGAAATAGAGATTATATCTTGAGTCCTACGCATTATCCTTGTGGTATTGCCAGAACATCCGAGTGATATGTAAACATATTCACAATGAAGATGGAAAGCCTTCTGGAGCCAACATCAAACAAGCTCCTGGTAGGTGGCATGTGAGATCTATTCAATAGATCAACCATGTGACAACTGAACAGAAACAATGGGGCGATTCAATCTTTTGAATCAATCCTGGTTCAGGTTATGGATTGACGGATACCTTTGAAAAACCGGTCTTTGTGCTTAAAAAACTCTTTTCTTTAGCACTTCGACCGTGTACGAATATTTCAAATCAAAAGGTGTTTATGATTGATAATTGATTTTCATTAAAACCTTCGTTGTATTGCAAAAACAATTTCTATTGTGCGATACACGATTGTTTTTCAAATCTCTTTTCATCAATCAGTGAATCTCTATTCGCTGGTTCACTCACTCCGTGTTGTCTTCTTTGAGACGTTCCGGTTTGAGAACAGCTAGAGCAGCTGCGAAACCCTGTCAAGGAAATTCTTCGGAATTATACCTGATCACAGGCAGTACATGTACTGATCAACGGGGAACCGTGGGCCGTGTACCTCAATTCAACGAAAGTGATCAAAGACACTTTCGTGTGATTTATTGCTAATTGTTGTATGCAGGTACGCCCTACGTTTGCAGCTGATCAGAATGATGCGGTCAATCCATAGCCGCATGCTCACTCAACACATTCATCTCAAAAGAAATCTTGACAAGTGCATCAATGACTCTGATATTTTCACTCCATGCTTCTGCTACGCTGCTGCCAATATCATGAATCAACGAAAGCTTCCGCTACTCTGATTAGTATATATATCATGATCCAAAATGTGAGCATGTCGGTCCGTTTGTCACAACATCACATAATACCAACACCACAATAGATGTCTCAAAGATTTTTTTGTTAGCTGATGATCTCAAAAGCTGGCTCAAAACTATTATCACGTGGATCAGTAAAAGACCTCCACTTGGATTAACCAAACATGCAATAAGAAAAATCAATGACTACGAGCTTCAGAGCAAAGTACTACATCAAGAATGCAAGAACAATTTTTAATGTAATATCTGTTTGTATTCAATGTAATTTTAGTATATGTTTGAGGTGACCTCCCTTAGGGGGAGATTGTTAGGATTTAGTAA
Source organism: Chrysanthemum seticuspe (assembly GCA_019973895.1). Taxonomy (NCBI): domain Eukaryota; kingdom Viridiplantae; phylum Streptophyta; class Magnoliopsida; order Asterales; family Asteraceae; genus Chrysanthemum; species Chrysanthemum seticuspe. The sequence continues at coordinate 82,000,943 of BPTQ01000006.1, read as the reverse complement.
ATCTAGTTATTAAAGAGTCGGTCACCTCAAGTATATGTAATCATTAGAAAGCTCGTAGTCTTAGATTATTATAAGTTAAGTAGTATTTAGTTTAAGTAACACCGTGGAGGACGGACGGGTCTTTACCCACTGTATGCCTGATCCACAGCCCGATAGGTGACGATTTACGTAATGACTATAAATACTCTCTACCTCCCAAGGTAGAGAGTTGGAGCTCATAATAAGACTTTTCTTTCTCTCACTAAAGTTCCCTAAACCTCTAACTTTCTCTCTCTAGAATCATATTGGACGCCTATTTGATCTTATGCTTTAGTGTGTTTATGAAATCCAATATGTTACAGAACCCAAAAACATTAAGGAGGCATTGGCTGATAGTAGTTGTATTGAAGCGATGCAAGAAGAAATTCATCAGTTTTACAGACTTGATGTCTGGAACCAGTTGACAGATGATGCAGATTTTATAAAACACAAGAAGTTTTACAATCTCATAGGCAATGTACCTAACCGTTGTAGTATAGTATAGGTAAGTCCGAGGGATTGATCGTTCACTAAGGGAATAGTGAGGTAGGCTCGAAGTGTACATCAAATTAAGTCTAAGGGTTGAAGGAAGATTATTTTTGGTCTTTTATGTTTTATATGAAAGCCAGTAAAATCTCGGGTATTAGAGGAGTTGGTTTTTAGAACTACTAATAAAACTAAATTAAATCTAAGTAATTATGCGGAAAAGTAAATTTGGTGAACTTCATATATGAGTAAAGTGTATTTACTTAGAATTTCATTACTCCATAGTTATCTTTTATTGATTAGTCGAATTATCACGTCCTTGTCTAATTAGAGCGTTGTATTCCTTAATACCTACCGAGGGTCGGTTACCCCTAACTCCTATAAATCCCGTCTAAATTGGCGGCGTTTAAGAAAGCCTTAATCCCATCTTTCGCGTTGCAACTAAGAATTCACGCATTAAATACAATGAACATCATGTTAATATAATAACTACGCGTTTAGTCGGACGTTCAAGCTAGTATAATTTGACCTATTCAGTTTTCCTACTCCTAACGCAAAATCAACTAATCAACAAGAGATGACACACAATAATCAATAACTAGGTTTCATGGAATCCTAAGCAAATACCATCTAATTAGCCTAGCATAGTAATGAAAAGAAAAGCAGATAAAGAAATCAAACTATCACACGTAAATATAATTAAATGATTGATTAAATAACTTATCTCTTCAATACATAGGAATTCTTGGGGCAAAAGGGCCTGAAAAAATGCTATAAATAGCCCTAAGTTCGGACTTCTAGGTTATCCTAAAGTTGCACACCTTATAATGAAAATAATACGAGAATATATATATATATATATATATATATATATATATATATATATATATATATATATATATATATATATATATATATATATATATTTACACTCGTGTTGGCGTCACTTGTTAGATGTGACGTCGTCAACTCGCCGCCAGTTCGGGTTTCGCTCTTTGCATCGACTTAATATGAAGACGTCAGGTTGAGGTTGTGACGTCGTCGCCCTTCAGTATGGTCATGACGCCGTCAGAATGAGGCTGTCACCATCGCCTGATTCGTCACTTGTAATTTCTGAAATTTCAAGATCTTCAAATTCTTCAAGTGACAACGTCACTTAGTGCATGTGACGCGGTCACAACTCCTTTTCTGTGATGTTTTTCCCGATGTTGTCATTGTCTTCGTTTTTTCGTCTAATTGAGCCTAAAATGTACCATTTCCTCGAATTTGCTTCTCAAGTACCTAAAACTCAAATAGAAATTATTTAGGGCATTCTCAAGTACCTAAAACTCAAATAGAAATTATTTAGGGCAATAAATGATTGAATATGTACGGATTTAGAGGCTAAATGACCCCTTAAAAACGTATAAAATTACACCTCATCAAATATCCCTACACTTGGGATTTACTTGTCCTTAAGCAAATATGCTGTTGGAATCACTCCTAAATAGTATTTCAAGTATTTATATTTCATATGTAATAGGTAGCTTTATTATGGCCTTTATGTTTGTTTAAGGTCTAGCTTATGTAGAAGGCCCATAAGCTTAGGCCCAAGCCCATATAAGAAAGGATGGGAACTAGGAATGTTGCCCTAGCTTCCCTCCTATAAATACTCTTGTAAACCCTCACTTGAGGGTTGGTTGTTCAAGTTTTCTTTCTTTCACATATGCCTACGCATAACCGGTCTTATTATTGTTTGTGTGTGTGTTAGATCTTGTTCAATCGCCTCATCTCCTTTCTATATTACTTGTGTTTGAAAAACTAGTGACCTAACAGTGGTATCAATCGCCTACTAGTTGGGTGAATCGTGTTTGTTTTTGAAGTGGGTTTCGGTCTTACGCCTAAAACGAATCTTGATACTTTGGTTCGCTTAAAAACATCTTTTTTACACTTTTGAATCCAAGATTCTTGTCCTTTAAATGTCTTAAGGTGTTAAAATACGTGTTTTTGGCAAAAAGTTTCAAACTTTATGCGTGGATAGTTGTTTTTGAACGTGTTTTTGAACGTGGGTATCATCCTACTCGTAACTATTTTAGAGACTTTGGTTCATCAAGTTTTACACTTTCGTGTATTTTGGTGTTATTGAAGCTATTTTATCCCACAAAAACCGGTTTAGAAACAATTTTGGACGAAATCATACTTAAAAGTAAAACTACGCGTAGTAAAACCCTAAAACTACGCGTAAGTATCTCCTTGGTTTGATCTTCATTTTCGTGGTTTATTCCGTGTTTTCTTACTTGGATAAGTCTGAAAATACGTCGACTTTGGATATCTTTTGCACTGTGATAGTGTAAAAGATCATTTGGGCAAAAACCCTAAATTTACGCATAAGCATTAGCTTACGCGTAGAAATCCTACGCATAAGATTCACTTTACGCGTAAACTCAGTTCTACGCATAAAGTAATCCTACGCCTAACTTTCTACGCCTAACTTTTGTCTACGCATAACTTTAGTGCTTTTATCCTACTTACGCGTAAGCTAAATCCTACGCGTAACTCCTTATTGTTACGCGTAATTTTTGGTGTTTTTACGCATAAGTGCTACTTGGTTTCTTGTCTTTTCTACGCCTAAGGACACTTCATCAACAAAGGTTCATTCGACTATAAAGATCCATTTTTACTACACAAGTTTATCAACATGTCTCAACCACCATACTCTAACTATTTCCCTCACACTTATAATCATCAAGAACAACAACAATTAACTCCACAACATCAACAATGGAATCAACAACAAGCAATTTATCAACAACAATTTAATCAGCAACATACTCCACAAATTGGTGCAATTCCACCACCACAAATGGTTCAAACACCGCCAAGTATTAAAGTTCAACCCTACACAAACGATTTCAATCAACATCCATCAAGGAACACTATGAAGGAACCCACTTGGTTTGCAAAGATGTGCGAAGCTTTAAGCAGCCAACAATCAATTCATGAAGCTGGATCACTTGATAGACCTCCAATGCTCACTACAGGAAACTACGATCAATGGGTGATAAGGTTCTTTAGGTTTTGTGATCTGAAGAAGCCACATGGAAAGTTCTTAAAGAAGGTTATCTTGGAAGGTCCATTTGAGATGCCTACCGTCATTGTACCCGGAGATCCAACTGCTGTTCCACCAAGAGATGAACAAACCAACATTGCTACTGTTGCAGATCTAAATGCTACAGAACTTCTACACTATGAAGCTGATGAACTTGCAATGGAATACATCATCTTAGGATTACCAAACCCAATTCTTCGTAGTGTTGATGCTCAAAAGACTGCACAAAAAATGTGGGATCATATTCGTCTTCTTATGGAAGGATCTGTACTCAATCAGGAGGATTTGGAATCCAAAATTTACTTGGCTTATGAACACTTCATGATTGAACCTGGAGAGACACTAGAGTCCTATCATCATCGATTTTCAGACATCATCAATGATTTGGATAAACACAACATCATCATGCCAAGAATTGCAGTGAATACTAAGTTCCTGAGTAGTCTTGGTCCTGAATGGGAGAAGTATGTCATTTTTCTCCGTCAAGCGAAGAATATGCATCATTCTACTTATGGATTGTTGTACGATTACTTGAAGCCTCATGAAAAGGAAGTTGATCGGGAAAGGATTCTTCGTGCTCAAATTGCTAAACAGTCACATCCGGATAATCAACAACTTGCCTTGTATGCCCAACAAAATTATCCCTCTCAACCAGCAACTCAACCAACTGCTTCAAACACACCTTCACAGCAACAACCTCAACAAAATCAATTGGTTCCATACAACAACAATGCTCAAGCATATGTCAGTGAAGCGACTGAGGAAATCGATCCGTTCGAAGCATTGCAACAAGGATTTGTGATGATTGCTAATGCTTTTGGCCGTTACACCAACAAATCCAACAATCGTATTCGTTCCTCATCTAACACACGGACTCAAGCTGTTGTGAACAATGGACGTGTTGAAGTTCAGAATCGTGATTATGGTCGTCAGATGGGCGGTGGTCAAGGGTTTAATGATGTGGGTAGGAATAACAACAGAGCTCAAGCGGTGGAACAGGGAAATGCTCAGAATCGGTTAAATGGTCTTAGATGCTACAACTGCAATGAGAAGGGACACCTGGCTAATGCATGCCCAAAGCCAAGGACTAGGGGCAGTGCTTATTTCAAAGAGGCTTTACTTTTGGCTCTTAAGGATGAAGCTGGTGGATCTCTCACAGATAAAGAACAGAGCTTTATGGCAGATGCAGACTCAGATGATGATATGGAGGACTTGCAGGCCAATGCAGCTGTTATGTTGATGGCTAATATGCAAGAGTTACACATGAGTGAAACAGGCCCAGTGTATGACACTGATGGCTTGTCTCAAGTACCCGAACAAACCATCATCATATCTGAACTAATATCTCCGTCAATATCTGAATCCGGCACGGCTCAGAATGTTCAAAATGAGTCATCTACATCTCATTCTACCGATTTTCAAATAAACCCCGTAGTCACATTTGACGATCCAGATGACCTTATGGTTTCCCTTGATAATCAAATTGACTCTGTGGTTATACTTGAGGATCTAAATAATGATCATGTTGTGACTCACGTTGAACACGATGAACCTTTGCCTCATCCAGATCTTGTTCTGTTACTTAAAGACCAACAATCCCAAATTGCTGAATGTGTTGCATTAAATCAAACCTTAAAAAGTAAAAATGCACTGTTAACCAAGGATTTTGAATCCTTACAAATGCAACTCAACTTTTTCAAAACTCAAAAAAACCGTGAAAAAGGTTTTGAAGCCGCTTTTGCAAAATCTCATCAAAACGAAAAATATTTAGAGAGACAGATGCGTGATCTAGCCGCCTCGAAGAATGCTTTGTTGTCTGAATTAGAACAACTGAAACATGAACATAAAAAGCAAATTAACGCTCTCACCTTGGAAAATCAAAAAGCTAAGGCTGAGTTGTTAACTTGTCAAAAACAGTTCTCCGCATACAAAAAGCATTCAACGAATCGGGTAGATGATCTTCTTGAAGAAATTATCGGCTTGCAAAACAAACTTAAAGAGTTTAAAACTGTTGTTTACAAACATGGTAAATCAGTAACAGCTATTGAAAAGTTTACCTTAAAACCCAATCCAAAAGGATATGGAAAAAATCTAGCTGATTACAAACCAAAGCTTTCACTAAAAACATTCAAACCAACTCCTGAAGTTTCCAGTGCAGAATACAAAATTGATAATAATGTTATGAGTGTTGTTGAATATCATCGTCAAGAGGAATTAGATGCAGAAGACGAGAGTCGATCAAAATTAAAAAACGTTATTTACAACAAACCTTTTAATTATAAAAACGCGGTCACTTTCGTCACACCAATGGATTCTTCTAACACACCAAGGGTTATCATCAAAACACCTGAGTCTTCTATTGTTAATCCCCAACCATATTATGCACAAACTTATGGTCCTTTACCTTCAATTAGTGAAGTAAACTCAAAACCTGAAAATCGACAAATTCTTCGATATTTTGACATTTTCATGGCTGACCTCAAAATTTTACAACATGAGATAGAATATCATTCTGAAATCAAAGTTGAACATTTTCATTCGCCTCTGGCGCGAGAACAAAGAGACATTTTTCAGAAAAATCTTTTACCTAATGTTAAAAACTTGAAAAGTTGTGCAATTGCCTGGGAAAAGGATTTTCATAAGGAACTTGGGGTGATGAAAAACGTTTTCGAGAAAACAGAAACATCTATTTCTAACACTAAACGCAAAAAGAAAATGTTGAGAAAAGATGTTGATCGACTCTTGGAAAATGTTATCTGTGCTGATATCCATAATGTTGTATTACTTCATGCTTTGCCATTTGCATCTGATTACATCTCTGCTGATAATGTTGAAAATGTTGTTACTATTGAGAACACCGATAATGTGCTTCAGATCGAGTCTTTAAAAGCTGAAAATAAACAATTACTCAACGAAATTTACAATGCCAAACGTCGTCTTCATTGGTGTGAAAAAGATATTCACAATCATCAACTTAGTTTTCAAAAGAAAATCGCTCAGTTGAGTGCAAAATCTTCTGATCCTAAAATTGAGCAACTGGATGATCAAAACGTGTATTTGAAAAGTCAAATCTCAAAATATGAACAAGAACTTTCAAAAGTTAAACAGGAATATGGTGTCATATTTGATTTGCTCAATAAGACTCGTCATGAAGCATCTAACGAACTTGATCACTATCTTGCTCACACTAGAGAAGTCATGAATTTTGCTGGTAATATTCGTTCTGAAAATCAAGATTTGATTCACACTATCTCTAAGTTAAGAGAAATGTTAGGAAAGTATGAACAACTTCCGCCTACCGTGATTAAGAGATTAGCACCAGTCACACTTAGTAATCGTGAACCTAGAATCCCTACTGCCAAATCACAAGTTGCTAATGTGTTTCCCTCTACTGAAACAGGAATAGTTGCGTCTTTTCCAAACGTCCGCACTTCACAGCCTAGGAGCACTCAATCGAAGAATAGGAAGTTGCGACCTAAGAAAAGATCAATAAGGAATGCTAAAGTAGAAGAACACCCTAGGACTCTGAATAAGACTCATGTTGCTTCCACTATAGATGTTGCGTCTGGCAAATGTAATAGAAATAGTGATGTAACGAATGTTAATCCGTTAAGTACTTTTGATATTCAGTCTGATGCACCTTGTGTTATTTGTCGGAAGAGTATGAATTCTGATTGTCATGACAAATGTGTTGCTAAAGCTATAATCTCTCGATTACGGAATCCTAAGAATCGGAATATCTCTAGGGCCACTAATCATTCTAAGTATGTGCTTGGTAGACCGCCTTCTTTAGATTCTAAGGCAAACTTTGCTGTCACTATAACTCCAGTTTCACCTCATAAGAATGTAGTACCACCTAGTGCATTTACTAAGACTAAAGCAAAGAGTAGTTATAGATGGCAGAAATGGATATATAACACACTAGGATTTAAATGGATGTCTAAAATTATCAATGTGTGTATGTCTAATATACCTGCTTCGGAACCCTCTAACATTTCGGGTTCCACATCTACTTCTATTCCATCTGTGTCGTCTGTGTGTAATGCAGGTGATACAGATCATTCTCTGGATTGTTGATAGCGGATGTTCCCGACACATGACAGGCAACCTTAAACTGTTATCAAACTTTATTGCAAAGTTCATTGGCACTGTCAGGTTCGGGAACGATCACTTCGCAGCTATCATGGGCTACGGAGATTATGTCAATGGGAACATCGAAATCAGCAGGGTTTACTATGTGGAAGGCCTCGGTCACAATCTGTTTTCAGTAGGTCAATTTTGTGATGGAGATTTGGAGGTTGCTTTCCGGGAGAAAACTTGTTTCATTCGTGATCTACAAGGAAATGACCTTATGTCTGGCTCACGTAATTCTAGTCTCTACACTATCTCTATGCAAGACATGGTTGCTTCATCTCCCATCTGCTTACTTTCAAAGGCAACATCCACAAAATCCTGGCTATGGCACCGTCGTCTCTCACATCTAAACTTTCAAACCATCACCAACCTTGCTCGACACAAACTAGTTGAAGGTCTCCCACGATTCTGATATTCAAAAGATCACCTTTGCTCAGCCGGTGAACAAGGGAAAAGCACTCGTGCTCATTTTCCTTCAAATGTGGAACACAGCTCTCAGCATGTGCTACATCTTCTTCACATGGATTTGTGTGGCCCTATGCGCGTGCAAACGATCAATGGCAAATGCTACATCTTAGTAATTGTTGATGACTACTCACGATGGACTTGGGTCTACTTTCTTCGTAGCAAAGACCAAGCTCCACAAATGATCATCACCTTTCTCACAAAAATACAGGTTCAGCTCCGCAACACCGTCAGGCTAATTCGGACAGACAAAGGAACTGAATTTGTTAACCAAACCCTTCGTGAATGTTATGAGAAAGTGGGAATTCAGCATCAAACATCTATTGCACGTACACCTTAACAAAACGGAGTTGTTGAAAGACGAAACCGAACGTTAGTGGAAGCTGCAAGAACAATGTTAATCAATGCTAAACTTCCAGATTACTTATGGGCAGAAGCCATATCTACTGCATGCTACACTCAAAACCGTTCTATGATCACTAAACGCCACAACAAAACACCTTTCGAGCTTGTCCACAACCATAAACCGAATCTCAAACACTTTCATGTATTTGGATCCCTTTGCTATCCGAATAATGATCGTGATGATTTTGGAAAGCTCAAAGCCAAAGCCGACATTGGAGTCTTTATTGGATATTGTGAGAATTCTAAAGGTTACCGGATCTGGAATCGTCGTACAAAACAGGTGATGGAAACGATTCATGCTCATTTTGATGAACTCACGGAAATGGCTTCTGAGTACAACAGCTTAGAACCCGGTCACAATCGTTTAAACTTCCCTCAACCCCAATCATCAGCTGAACAAAGCCCCCAGCTAACTCGTCAACAAATGGAAAGGTTATTTGCTCCTCTGTTCTGTGACGATATTGATGAACGTGCTCCAGGTGTATCCGCTGTTTCCGCTGCACAACCTGATAATTTTCCTATACCTGATACACCTGCTACAACAACTACTTTTGAAGATGCACCTACACCAGTTGACTCCAACACAACAGTTGAACACACCGATTCCAACAATGATGAACCAGCTGATGATATTCTGAATGAAGTACCCCCACCTGCAGATTTTGATCCAAATGCGTTCTTCAACCCGTTTGCTAATGAGACTGCTGCACCAGATGTCGCGGAATCTTCAACAAACCATTTGAATTCTCAGAATCTGCACAATGTATACCAACATCAACCCTCTACACACCGATGGACAAAAGACCATCCTCTGGCTAACATTATTGGCAACCCGAATCAACCAGTCGTTACGAGACAACGTCTTCACACAGATGGTGAACATTGCATTTATGCACTCACTGTATGCCAATCTGAGCCTAAAAACATTAAAGACGCAATGACAAAAGACAACTGGATTGAATCCATGCAGGAATAACTGGTTGAAAGACCAACAGGGGTCTACGTCATTGGTCTAAAATGGATTTGGAAAAACAAATTGGATGCTGAAGGGAACGTCATCCAAAACAAGTCACGTCTATTTGCTAAGGGTTATCGTCAGGAAGAGGGAATAGACTTTGAAGAATCTTTTGCTCCGGTTGCTCGTCTTGAGGCTGTTCGGATATTTCTCGCGTTCGCAGCTCATATGAATATGACGGTCTATCAGATGGATGTCAAAACGGCGTTTCTCAATGGACAACTTAAAGAAACGGTCTATGTCAGCCAACCAGATGGATTCGTTGATCCTGAGTTCCTGAACCATGTCTACAAACTGAACAAAGCTCTTTATGGTCTCAAACAAGCCCCTCGGGCATGGTACGATAAGCTATCATCTTTCCTCATTGCTAATAATTTCACCAAAGGTTCGGTTGACCCAACTCTTTTTATACAATATCACGGGGCACATATCTTAATTGTTCAAATTTACGTGGATGACATCATTTTTGGGTCTACACATAAAAAGTTTTCAATCGCTTTTGCAAAACTAATGAAGAAAAATTTTGAAATGTCCATGATGGGTGAACTTACGTTCTTTCTAGGACTGCAAGTTCATCAATCACCCCGTGGTATTTTCTTGAGTCAATCCAAATATGCCCTTGAACTGTTAAACAAATTTGGAATGACAACCTGTGACACTTATGCCACACCAATGGCTCATACCAAGAAGTTAGATGTTGATTTACATGGGAAATTAGTTGACCCTACCAAATACCGAAGTATTATTGGGTCTC